>ML827303.1:90540-107927 GCA_009831015.1 Picea engelmannii | reverse complement strand
AGTGTGCTACCTACACATTGAGTAAGATCTACTTGTTTAAACTTGTAGTGTAGCTAGGGGGATGATGTGGGGTACCTAGGGCAGTACCCAAGGGGAATAATAATATAGTTTAATATGTATTGTTATCTATAGAGGCCACTTTTAGTAAATAAAGCCTAGTGTGAACACAATAAATGTGAGAAAGCTTACTAGAAGGTTCCACCTACTAGAATTTTCCTTCTCTAGAATGTTCTAAGGTGGTAGGTAGTATTATATAAAGAGGTGTAAGAAATGCAATGGGCACGGTTTAATAGTATTTTATTTAGATCATATCTGATTAGGAGGTTTCCTCCTCAAAGAGGCAAGTGAACATGAGTGGATCCCTTTCTTAAGAGGATCAATTGTAAGGTGTTGTCCTACCCTAAGGGTTTCATATCAATAAAGTGTGGGTTTCTTATATATGATTCTTAGATATTTTTTAAGTGATTCAATTTTCATATCTAAGGCACTTAACAAGTGGTATCAAAGAACTTTCTTCGACCAAGAAAAGGGACAATTTTTTTCTATTTTGTAAGTTTTCAAAAGAAGAAGAAAAAAGAGGGTCACGACAATCAAATAAATTCTTATACATTTTTTAGAAGAATTTGAAGAAATTGGTTCCATATCTAAATTCCTCTTGTAAAAATAACCAATTTCAAAAAAAAAAATCGTTTAAGTCAGAGTTTGGGACGTCAATATGTTGTTGATTTAAATCCGCAATTTTTTTAGGATTTTTCCAAAGACGGTCGCGTAATTTGCAAGTTTATGTAGCAATTGGTGCAGAATTTTCCCAAACCAATTATATATCTGATTTCATCTTACAAAATCAACTAATTTGAAGAAAAAAAAAAAAAACATTTTTCCAAATCGGAGCTCTGAAAGTGAAGATATCGTTGATTTAAAATCATCAATTTTTAGGGTTTTTTAATGAGGGTCGTGAGACTGCATAGCTCATAACTTTTGATAAGGTGCTAATATTGTTTCCAAATTAGTGCCATTGGATAGAGGATTTTCAAATATTTATTTTGGTATATTATATGTGGTGCTTCCAATGGATATGTTGTGCACTACAACCTCTAAAAATTTCTCTCTCAACTCCTAATGGGCCTAAACAAAGTTCTTCGAGATATTGAAACCCCTAGAAGCATAAAATAAAATGTTCAAAATATGCAAGAGATCATTGAGAGCTATATTATGAGGACCATATACTCTTACATCATGGAAGAATATAATCAAGAACATTATGCTTTGTATGATTTTGAGGCCGATTGTGATGATTGGTAATAATATGGATAGTTGTCATTTTTGGGATGAAAACTACTTTCATCTTATATTTGATGACTCTACTCCACCTTATGTAGAGCACATTATGGAGAGTAGTCAAGAGCCTTATCGGAGTTCTGAAAGTGAAGATATCGTTGATTTAAAATCAGTAATTTTTAGGGTTTTTTTCATGAGGGTCGTGAGACTGCATAGCTCATAACTTTTGATAAGGTGTTAATATTGTTTCCAAATTAGTGCCATTGGATAGAGGATTTTTAGATATTTCTTTTGGTATATTATATGTGGTGCTTCCAATGGATATGTTGTGCGCTACAACCTCTAAAAATTTCTCTCTCAACTCCTCATGGGCCTAAACAAAGTTCTTTGAGATATTGAAACCCCTAGGAGCATAAAAGAAAATGTTAAAAATATGCAAGAGATCATTGAGAGCTATATTATGAGGACCATATACTCTTACATCATGGAAGAATATAATCAAGAACGTTATGCTTTGTATGATTTCGAGGTCGATTGTGATGATTGGTATATGGATAGTTGTCATTTTTGGGATGACAACTACTTTCATCTTATATTTGATGACTCTACTCCGCCTTATGTAGAGCACATTATGGAGAGTAGTCAAGAGCCTTATCTGAATATTGTTTTTCAATTTTCTTATTCTCTGTTACTAGTGTGTTATGTGGATGATTTTTTGGATATGGATGGATTTACATATTTGGATCCACATGACCAGTGTAGACATTTGGAGCCATTTTTAATCTACTATTGATTCCATATATCTTCAGTGAGGAGTCCACATGAGCACTTTGACATGGGACCCAGGTTTACGGTGGAGTTCGAACTGATTCAACATGGTGGCTAGCACTTGTACATGGGACCCCAGTTCTCTTTCTTAATTCAACATTACGGTCCACACTTATCCATAGGACCCTATCATATGGTTGGACTTCCTCATAACAAGCGTTCAGGACAACGCTTTCCTAAGGGGGGTGGAATGTAGTGTAGCTAGGGGGGACAAATGGGGTACCTAGGGAGGTACCAAAGGGGAATAATAATATAGTTTAATGTGTATTATTATGTATGGAGGCCACTTTTAGTAAATAAGGCCTATTAAAACACAATAAATGTGAGAAGGCTTTATCGAAGGTTTCACCTACTAGAAGGTTCTTAGGTGGTAGGTAGTATTATATAAAGAGGTGTAAGAAATGCAATGGGCATGGTTGAAGAGTATTGTATTTGGAGCATATCTCATTAGGAGGTTTCCCCCTTGAAGAGGCAAGTGAACAAGAGTCGATCGCTTCCTTAAAAGGATCAATCATAAGGTGTTTCCCTACCCTAAGGTTTTCATATCAATAAAGTGTGGGTTTATTCTATATTTTTCTTACATATATTTCAATTTATTCTATTTGAAAATCTAAGGTACTTAAAAAAACTTGGGCCAAATCAAATACTCATAATATGTATAAGAGAGGATGAGGTACATAATATTTTTCATGTTTTCCTTGATGAGCCTTGTGTATGCCATTATGTATAAAAAAATGACACACTATAAAGTTTCACAAGTGGGATAATATTGGCCAACTCTTCACAAAGATATTGAATAATATGTCTCCCATTGTGATGAGAACCAAAGGATGGGAAATCCCACAAAAAGAGATGAAACTCCATTACAAGTTCAAGTCTCATTCGAACCCTTTGAGAAATGGGGCTTGGACTTTGTGGGCCCCATTGCCCCTCCTTCAAGACAAAAGGGACACATTTTAGTTTACACTGATTATTTAACCAAATGGTAGAGGTAAAGGCTATGAAAAATGCAAAGGAAGAGTAATTAGAAAATTTTCTATATGAGAATGTCTTCACTAGGTTTGGAGTACCAAGAGAGATTATAACAATAAAAGACCTCATTTCACCTCAAATATAATTGGGAACCTCATGAAAATATATAAAATTCACCATAGCAAATCAACTGCATGCCATCCTCAAGAAAATGGTAAAGTAGAAGTGACAAATAGGGAGTTGGAAAACATCCTGACAAAGATAGTTCAAAAACATAGGAAGAAATGGGAAAAAAGATTGGTTGATTTTGTATGGGCATACAACATAGAAAATAACCATCTGGTTCACACCCTATGAGCCGGTGTATGGTAAAAAGGTAATGTTCCCCATAGAATTTGAGACATAAACATTGATAATATCTTTAACTATAGACCTAGCTCTATCTACATCTCAATAAGAGAGAATACAATAGTTGAATGCATTAGCTTAACAAGCCTTGTTCCACACTGAAATAATCCAATAGTAGAAGAAAAGATGGCATGAGAGGTTCATAAAGTCAAAGGTATTTAAGGAAGGGGATTGGACCCTTCTATATGATTCAAGGTTTAAACACTTCAAAGGAAAATTGAGAACTAGATGGTTGGGACCATATAAAATTGGCACATGTTAAAACAACATCTTAATCAAAATTGGGATAATATATGATACAAGAAGCCAATGCCAAAAGAGGAGTTTACAAAACAAATCCAGAGTTAACACTTAATTTTGATTGAAAGTAGCAATGCTTTCAATATAGAATGATCAACTCAAACATTTTTCAATTTCAATGGGAAAAAGAAAAAGAAGAAAACAATAAAAGTCCTAGGTGAAAACCTCCCTAGAGGAATATAGGATAGATCATGGCTTGAAATCCTCTTCCAAGTAAATTGATGACATGTAAAAAATAAAAGACCTTGTTAGTGAAAGCCTCTCAAAAGCACCATTAGGCAAGGGTTATATGAAAACCAAAAATGACACTTAAATTATGAGAAAAAAGAAAAGAAAAAAACAAAACTTATGTGTTTCAGTTGATTTGTTTCCCTCAGTTGAGTAAGATCACAATTATTAACCAATTGATATATTATATACTTTATCAAAGTACAAACTACGAGACAAATTTCCCCTTTGTGGGTGACTCCAATATAACATTAGAAAGCATCGACATGGGGATGTTTAAAGATGCATCTCTTATGGGTATTGTTTTCCTTCCCCCTCCAATATGTTTCATTAATTATTTCTTTATATATGTGATATTTTCTATCAGAACCACCTCTTTGGCTCTTCCCATCTCCACTTCAGTTGGTGACGATCTATGGGTGGTGCCCAACCCTTTGACTCTTGAATTTGAAGTTGGGTATATAGGATCAACTATGCCTTTGTTTGTTGAAGAACCCACATATCAAGTCATTTTGGTGGCCTTTGTAGACTCTAATTCAGTGCCCCACCCCTCAAACGAATATGATCAATTTTCATCACCGACATGGGCCTTGAATCCCCCTATCTCCAACAACTTTTTAGATATGGTATTTCCATCTGATGAAGCAATATTGTAAGTTACAACCTATTCATAATGACCTTGGTATGGATAATTTCTCATATTTTCTTCCCACATTGGGGGATCAAGAGGTTGGAGTTAACGATATCATCATGCCTGGAAATATTGATTGGTATCACATTCCTCTGTAACTTTCTCAATTGACAAGATTTAGATTTATACTTCTCTATTCAAGGAGTTTCATGATGTTTTTTCTTGTTCATATGAGGAAATAATTGACATTGATCCACATAAAATAAAACATGAGATTAAAACTCATGACAATGATAATTAGCTTGTTCAACAAAAACTAAGACCAGACAACCTGAAGAAAGTAGATGTTATCAAGGAAAAAGTAGAGAAATTTCTTCTTGTAGGTTTTATCTATCTAGTTCCTCTCAAGAAATGGGTGTCCAACTCAGTCCCAATTGACAAGAAGTAGGGGACCATTACAGTTTATACTGATTTTTGGGATCTAAACAAATCTTGTCCTAAAGACAACTATCCTACCCTATTCATTGACCATATTATTGATGAATGTGCAGGAAATGATATCTTCTCTTTTATGGACAACTTTTCTGGCTACAATCAAATCCATATTAGCAAAGAAGATCAACATAAAACCACTTCTATTTTTCCTTGGGGTAGTTTGTGTGTCGAAAGATTCCCTTTGGTCTCAAAAATGGTAGATCCAAATTCCAACAAACTATGTATTATGTGTTTCATGACATGAAACACGGTGTGGAGGCCTATCTGGATGATGGTTGAATCCTTGTAAGTGATTATTTTATGTTTTGTCTAGGAGGTTGCTTGTTTTTATTCTATCCAAGTATGGGATCATGATAGATCACTTGAAGGTTGAGGAAATAGCTAACTCCCCCCCCCCCCACACATACACACACTATTATCCAACTACAAATTTTGCAAGGGAAGGTTAATTATGTTGCACCAGTTTATTGCTAACTACGCTTATATTTCCCAAGGATTCATGAACCTATTGAAAAATGAAGTACCATTCATATGAGATGATCAAGTGCAATTATCTTTTGAAGATATGAAATAGGCCCTAGTGTCTACCCCATTACTGAGTCCTCTATATTGCAATAAAGACTTATTAGTATATCTTGTGATGTATTCCTTAACCATTTTTATTGTTTTGGTGCAGAAAGATGAATCACAACTTGAGCATGTGATTTATTATGTGAGCAAGGGCTTAGTTGCACTAGAATTGCACTATTCCCATGTTGCAAAGTTGGCTTTGGTTGTAATTCATGTTATCCAATGACTCGAATATTACATTCTTCTTCATTGAACTATTTCCATGGAAAAATCCAACCCAATGCAACATATCTTGACATGACACATAATTGGGGACTTTCATCTTGGAATAATTTGATTTGGAATTTACCGCTTCAAGATCCAAGAAAACTTTGGTTTTTACCGAGTTAATGTATGAGGTATCGAAAGAAACTAAGGATTTTGTAGTAAATGAATCTTCCCTTGATGAACATCTATATGAGGTATCGAAAGAAACTAAGGATTTTGTAGTAAATGAATCTTCCCTTGATGAACATATATTCCTCATTACTTCATCCAATCCTCGATATGGATATGTCCTTGTATATATTCAAACTTAGAGATCTACTTCTCACTTGTTTCGTGATGAATGTTGATGTATTAACCACCGAGCTACAAACTATCTCATTATCAACGACTCTCTTTATCACAGAGGGGTAGACTTTATTTTATGGAGATGTTTTGTTCATGAGGAAGTTGAGATAGTTTTGAATGATTGTCACACTGTGACATATGGCGATCACTTGTCTGGGATAGCAAAAACTAATAATAATTTTTGCATAGGATAATTCTCACCGTCAATATTTAAGAATGACATCCAAGTGGGATGGAAAAAACTAATAATAATTTGTGCATAGGATACTTCTTACCATCAATCTTTAAGGATGGCATCCAAGTGGTTAAGAAGTGTCACCCTTGTCAAGTTTTTATGGAAAAATATGTGTGCCCCTCCTACTCCATTACACCCTATAGTTTTTTTCATCCCCTTTGTTAAGCAAGGGATGGATTTTATAACATGACAACTTGCCTTTTCTAATGGTCATAGATACATTGGTGCAGTTGTGAACTACTTCACAAAGTGAGTAGAGGTTATGTCAACTTTCACAAATGATGACACTTCAATAGCCCTTTTCCTCTTCAACCACGTCATTAATAGGTTTTTTGTGCCGTAAGAGATCCTTACAGATCATGATAGTAATTTTCAAAACAAAATGATGATGGAGTTAGCCATTAAGTTGGGTCTTCGGAAACACAATTAAACGCCTAACTATCCTCATGTTAACAGTCAGGTTGAATATGTTAACAAGGTTATGAAGACCATGCTATAGAGGACAATCAACAAAAAGAAAACCAATTGGCATCTAATTCCTTTTTCCACTCTTTGGGCATATCAAATTTCTGTCAAATTGGTTATAGGGTTCACCCCTTTCTAGTTTATACATGTTAGGGTCTTAACCTCCCTAACCCTCTTAGAAGATATATTATTATGTATCGTTATGTATGGATGCCATCATTAGTAAATAAGGCCTATGTAGTAGTGTTAAAAAAATTATTGTAAGAAGGCTTACTAGAAGATTCTATTGATGGGTCCAAATGGCATGTCAAACAAGTAAGGGAGAACACCTAATGTCAGGTCCCAATTACACCTGCTCTCATTTGGAATAGCGTTTCTGACTAGTATTTGGGTCTGGTTTCCACTGCAAAATATTGTCTAATATGAATATGAGAACAAAATGTTCTCAGATGAATTAAAATCTAAAGTTAAATCTAACTAATATTGACTAAAACTATTCTTAATGCAATTCTATACTATTCTAACCTATCATGATCAGGAGAAATATAAAGAGTATGAGCACAGTTAATGAGATAGTGTTACTGGCAAAAGAAATAATTCATTTAAGCAGGTAGCAAGTGAATATGACAATGAAAGATGATACAATAAAAAATAATTGCAAGTTATACCATTAACATTGTTTATATGCTCATAAGGAAATATATGACGACATAAACATCAAGAATAGAGTGAAGAAGAAGTTCATACAACTAAGTCCAATAACATTCATGTTATAGACATATGCACCAAAAAAATATTGAATACACATATCATAATCATAAACCTCCAAAATTGTCTCTTGCTCTATTCATTCACATAGTAAGAATATTGTCTCGATGTACAACATATCAAAATCCCTTTCTCATTTGGAGTTCCCTCTTTTATAAAACAACAAGGATTGTTTACATTCCGCATGCTCATGCTATCAGAGGACAGTTCGGACTTGTCGTTTCACATTCCGCATCTAAGTAGATACAAGTGAGACTAGACAAAATAAGAAGGATCAGTTAAACAATTAAGACAATCATGAAATATGTTGCACTTCCATTTGATCTCAGTATTCTTTCCACAACACAAAGTCTTCCATGATGCTCTCCAACTTACTCAAATACATTTTTTCCAAGTCCAATTCTCCATTACATATTTTGGTTGTGACTTCTAGTTTTAATTCTTGCTTTATTCTTTTGATAAAAAAATTGGCCAATGTGATAAGCTTTATTTGCTTCATCAAATAGTTATTTAAGACCTCGGTATTAGCTTATGTAAGCTTCTCAATAATCTTCTGACTGGCTTCCATATTTTCTTTCACTTCTTCTATTCTCAATTTTCCTGGAGTTGCATCATCAATATTAGGCATGATATCCATTATGAATTCCTTTAGTAGTTCATAGGAAGCATTCCATAGCTTCTTGTATGCCTTTGATACCACCTTATGAATACTTCATATGTCTTCTAACAAGGGTTTCCATGTATCAAACATGACTTGATCCTTTATTTTTTGTCTAGTGGTATAGAGTGGCAAGGTAACTGGTCAATTCTTGTATACACTTTGCCAATCCACAATCCTATCAAAGGTGTCTTGAGCCTTTTGATATTTAGCTCTTATCTCCTCCATCTGGTCTTCAAGCCTTGTCTGTTCATCTATGTTCTCTTGTATGTCATTCAATATACATAAGCACTTCTTTTGCTCTGATTTTAGTTCTTCATTGATAGTTGTAGCTTCTACCTTCAGGGATTATAGGATGAGAGTTCATGTTTTACTTTATTCTGGGGTCTTCTCAAATCTTTCTTTGTCTTGCTACAACCCTTCAATTTTATGCTCCAGTTGTTTAATGAACTTGTTGTCCTCCATGTTTTTTGTCTGCAAGTTGGTTAATTCTTGTGAGAGATTGTTTTTCAACTATTCCATTTCTTTAGAGTGTTCCAACTTCAGGGCATATAGTTTCCCCTTTGCAAGATTTCAACTGTTTATATATTCCTCTCAAATTATGCACTGAATTTGTCAATATGAGCCTGCACTATCTTCTCTAATTCTTCTTTATGAATATTTTCTGTAAACCTAACTATATTTTCAAATTCATCGGTGATGTCATCTCTTTGTGTATTTACTATTCTCTTCAATTATGCAATTATGGTCCAGTTTTGTGTCCAATGTAGCAACCAAATCATACACTGACATGGAATTGGCTCCTGCAAATGCATGAAGAGAAGAGGCGGTCATGATGGAATTGTCTTTGGGGTCTGTTCCTACCCTCTATTCAATAGTCCTTTTAGTTGATTCCTTGTTGAGGGTTGTGTTCCCTCTTTTCCTTTTGTTTGTCCTCTTCTCAATCCCTTTGGTTTTGTCGCTATATTAATATGTTGCTATTGCCACTACAACATCATCCAACTTTAGCACTTGTGAAAAGAAGGAAAAACTACCTGGTATGTCCATAAGAGGGGTACATTCCTAGGGAGGAATGTCAACTATGCCCACATTCAAAGTTGTTGGATTGTTTTGGGCTCTCCCAATTTATTTTGTCTTTCTTTCTCTGCTTCTTCTTTCTTCCTTTGGGCTTTAGCTTCAGAAACCTTTTGTTGTTCTTCATCTTCTTTATTTTTATTTTCCTCTACTTTTGCTACTAGTCTCTTTCTCTCCCCTTCGGCCTTTTTCTTTTGCAGTGCATCTTGTTGAACTTTTGCTTCATTTTCTTTCTTTGTATTCCTCTCATAGGCTAGTTTCTTCAATGCATATTATTTTTTCCTTCTTCTGATCCACCTTGGAACTCTTCTTGGGTTCATCTTTCATCTTTCCTTTGAGGTAATCTAGGTTATTTTTCTTCTATTTTTCTTTCTCTGTTTGTTTTCTCTAGTATTTCTCTTCTGCTATCATTGACTTTTGGTGTCTCTCCTCTTCTTTTATTTTTTCCTCGTGTTCCTTTGCCTCTATATTTTCTTGATCCTACTCCATAAGCAATTGTAATTGTTCCTGAGTTATTTTCCTCTTTTCTTCTTCTTCCATTCGCATCTTTTCTCTGGCCACATCATCAAGCAACCTTTGTAGCACTTATTCAAAGAATAATACCCCCTTGAAGGTCTTCTCCTCATAGTTCATTACATGTATTTTAGGGTGAGTAAGGCCACCAACATATTTGACATGATTGAGTGTTATTTTTTTAGGGTCAGGTCCTCTAGGTTCCCTAGTACAAAAGCATAGCTCTTGCAGGGCTTCAACTTCGTTCCTTCCTTGAGGGCCATTCAAAAATGTGTGCCTTCCTATGTTAACAAGGAATGTGGGCCAGAGCTTCTTGCTATTACCTAAAAGGAAAGAGGTTATGTTAGTTTCTATCATTTGGTAAGAAATATCCCAAATCAACAATCTATCGGGGACATATCTAGGTAAGATATGTGGGGCGCTGAAATTTCCATAAAATTTTATGTATGTATAGTACTTGCCCATGTACCAATATTCAATATCATTCAAGGTGGTCATGGCTTCCTTTGATATTATATATGTTGGATAACCAAAAATTATAGTGTGTAGGGGAGCAAGGAAATAGTCGCATATGTCATAAATATGTTTCGTAAAATTAACTTCACATAGCTTTAAACAAAATACATGCACAGGTGGCTAATTTCGGTCCCAACTCCATCCAAAGGCAGGAAATTGTATATAAGAGCATACAACATCAATAAGTTATGCAAGCATGTAGAAACTGGGATTTTTCCTACTTTGAGTATTCTTGACATTCTGGAAAATGTTGAAGGTCAGTATGTCCACCCAATTGAATATTGTCCTTGCCTTTACTACTATATAGGCCATTGGCATCCATTCCATCTTAAAACGCATTCTCTTCTCCTCTCCATAAAGTATGCATATCATATCATTGAGCATTTTGTATGGCCTCTTGAATTCTTGGGCGAGGATTAATCGTTCTCCTTTCTTGAATTTTTTGTCCTCGTTGCACCATCGATCCTTCATCAATTCTTTGGAATTATTTTTCTCTTTTCCAAATTTTCTCAAGAATGGATCATTCATGGATATTGCAGGCCCTTGGAAATGGTATCAGAGTCCTATGTCCTTCAGTCTTAGGGATGTTATCTGAATTTTTTTTTTGCTCAAAATTGTAACAGTTCCTTGGTCTAGATGTTTGAGGCACCATGTTGTTGCATCGTTGTAGGGGAACATCATCGGATGAGCAGTCAGGTGGTGAATGAAAATTTTCTAAATGTTTTGATAAAATTCCAAGTTCTCGTCCTCAGTTGGGAAATATTTGTTGTTGAATATCTTATATATTTCGTTGTATCGGGGAAAGTGGCCTACTCCATTGGGGTAATTGGTGTATGTATATAGAATGTCACCTAGGTTTGCAATAGGCACAGGCACGTTTGCAATGGGGTTTCTCCCTTTTTGTAGTTTTTGGGCATGACATGGAGTTGATGTTGTGTTCTGCAGTAAATGAAAATTACAGAAGTTTACCAAAATGGTAAAAGAGTAAAAATTTAGAATTAAACTACTCACATACCGGTAGTTTCGAGAGTTGGTCGAGGTTTGAATTTATTTTTCCTTCACACTTTGCAAAGAAGAGTGTTTTATAAGTTTACAAAGGCACATAATGAGTTAGTTAGGGTTGACAAGGTTTATGTACACGTAAATTACCCTAATCCTTTGTGATAATGTTATATGGAATACAGTTCATTTGTAGGTGTAAAAAAATGTCTTCATTAATGATTTCAAATGTATATATTTCCTCGATTAGAATATAAATATTGAACAACTCCTCGATAGTTCTATCGAAGGAGTTTCCATTGGAGAGGCAAGATTATGTCAAAAATCAGACTCTGACGGGAAAGCTATCGAGGGAATATTCCATCCTCGAAAATCATTCTTATAAGAAGAAAGTCTTAACCATGAAGAGGTTGAAGTGCATGGATGATCGTGGGTTTATTAAGATTTTGTTCTCTTCCATGTACCAGAAGTGATTAAACAATGGACCCACGCCCTTATATCTATTTCCAATTCCTCGAAACCACTAGTGGTTTGACACACATACACAAGACGATCGCTCTAAGGAATAATGGGGTTGGTACATTATCAGAAACGAATCTATCGGAAGGACTCCATCGGAGTCAAGTATACAAAGTGAAAAACTCTTTCGGCGGTCAAGACTATGATAGAACGCTTTCCGATAGTATTATTGAAAAGGTTATATCAGAATAGAAATTGAGGTTGTGTATTATTTTTTTCCAAGGAGAAACTTCTTGGTGGGTAGCAGCCCGATAGTTCTCATACATGGTCATATAAGTTAATATTTTCCTTAGGGTTTAGCATGACTCAGAATTTGGTTTCTTCGTCCAAGGGCCAATTAATACAGAGTAAAAAAACGCAATACTTTTGATTGCCACAACTGCTTGTTGGGTTAGGGTTGATATTGCACTAGAAAAATGGTAGTTTTCTTGTATTAATAGCAAATCAAGTTAGTAGTGATAAAGTACCTTGCCAAAATTTTGACAGGGGGTGCCCACTGAAATTCGCTAAGTTAGAGAATTTTAGTGGGCAGTTCTGGGGGCACAAAAAATGACTACTTACTCAGAAGAACCAATTATCTCTGATTTTAGATACACCTCCATATTATATCACTTCATCCTTTTTTCAATATAAAACGTTTACAGATTTTCTTGCACCATGGATCCCACATCATTAATCCTTTACTAAAAAATAATAAAGTGGGATAGCTAAGATGATATCTTGAATAATTCTTGTGAAATTTTAATGGATTAGTTCATTAATTTAATTCCTACATATAAATATTAGGAGAATAAGATACCACAAAGGAGTAATTATGATTGTTTATAGGTTGATGTGTGTTCCTCGTCTCTTTTTCCCCAACATTGCTTCACTACGAGTGAGAGTCCATAGCCCCGATGAAGTTACCTCAGTATCATACAAGCATATTCTCATTGTCAGCGAGCATTCATAGCCCTAATGGGTTTATTTTCACTTCCCACACCATTGATAGTGCTTCCAACTTCCTTTGTCATTTTTCTTTTGCATTCATGCTCAAAGATTTGTAATATATGTATTGATTTTGCAATTGGGTTTTTTAGGAAGCGGGGTGATATAAGAGTTGCTTTGATATGATAGCCTCAGTCAATACCTTGTCTTTATGGGTCTACTCTAAGAAAATTTTGGTATGTTCTTTACATTCATGTGAATTCAGAAAAATATCACAAATGTTATTTAGAAGACATATGTGATTGTCACCTTTATTTATCCTTTTGAAAACCAATAAGATTTGTATGAGAGTGATCACACAACTACAGGAAACTTGTCAGTAGGAGTATGAATAGTTGAAGTTGATAATATGAGGGTTTCTCTTCAAAGCATATATAGTCTAGTTATTCTCATTTCGTATAACCATTATATGTGTTTTGTGGACAATGTCATGATGCAAGGAAACCTTCTCAATTCTGGGTACTTGAAAAGATACTCACGCAGGAGCTAAGCTTGAATTCTGTTATGCAGTCCCAATTTCTTATCAAAAATTATGCATGGATAATGTTGAATGATCAACAGATGCCTTATTAAAAAGAAAAGAACATATTAAATCAAAAAACAAAAGAAAAACTGAAAAGAAAGATTGTTAGAAAAATAGGATCGCATAGCAATAAAATAAAAACAAATGCGGAAATAAAACACAGAAGATACATAATACAATAGGGACACAGATATGTGTGGTTCACCCAGTGTGGGCTATGTCTACTAGAGATATTCCCAGGTCCTTCCTCCTTATTATCTAACAAATGAAGGGATACAACCTACAGCACACCCGTTGTAACTTCCTCTTCTTTCTCTCACAGTCTCCTCTCTCAGAATACAATATTCGCAATGATGCATAGCCACAATACATTTCCCTTATAAAATAGGGTTTCCTTCTAGGGAAAAAAACCCTAACATAACTTCTACCGTCAGATCTGCGACCTTATAATGAATGGTCCAAATTTACTATGAAATTACAATATACATTTACAAGGCAATTTTTCCTTCGGGGGGGCACTTGCCCCTGGGACCCCACAAGGGGGGAAAGCCTCCCCTACAACCCCCCTCCCTCACACGGAGGGGTGTACAGTATTTCATTGTGTACAGTCTTCATGGGGTATAAACACGGCTGAAAACAAAGACCTATGAAACAGGAAGATAATTAGGCTCCACAACCAACAATCTCCCACTTGGAGAATAATCACAACTCCATTGTTGTTGTACCTGTTGGACTATACTCCACCTTGGACCTAAAAATTTATCATGTTCACCTTCATGCTTTAAGACCAATTGAAATTGAGCAAGAACTTTGTTTCTCCCTAGTTACTCCATTTGTTAACATGTCTCCAGGATTCTGGCTAGTGTGTATATTTTCCAACTTCAAATGTCCATATTCCAAGACAGATCGTATGAAATGGTACATGAGCTATATATGCTTAGTCTTCGAATGGAAGGCATGGTTCTTTGAAATATTAATGGTACTTGCGTTGTCACATTACAACCTGCTATTATCTTGCTTCTTTTCCAATTCCTCCATAAACCTATGTAACCAAATCGTCTCTTTACTAGCCTATGTAGTAGAAACATACTCTACCTTTGTTGTTGAAAGTGAAATAACCTTTTGCAGTTTCGAAATCCAACTTACTGATGTTCCACCTATAGTAAAAACATACCCTATGGTGATCCTCCTACTATCTTTATCACCTACCATATATGAATCAACATATCCATGTAGAACAGTGTTTGAACCTCCAAAACATAATGCATGAGTAGCAGTACCTTTCAAATACCTGAGAATCCACTTTATTGCCTCCCAATGTTATTTACCTGGATTTTTCATACACCTTCTCACAACCCCCACTGCATGTGCATTATCTGGTCTTGTGCAAACCATCGCATACATCAAGCTGCCAATTATTGATGAATAAGGGACCCTGGACATGTATTGTATCTCCTCTTGTGTCTTGGGACACATTTCTTTGGTTAATTTGAAATGGTTTGCCAAAGGTGTACTAACCAGTTTTTCATTCTTCATTCTTAACCTCTCCAACACCTTCTCTATGCACTCACCCTGAGACAATGTCAAATTGTGATTTTTCCTCTCTCTTGTTATTCTCATACCAAGGATTTTCTTTGCAGCACCCAAATCTTTCATCGCAAATTATTTATCTAATTTCTTCTTGAGCACATTTATATCCTGCATATTAGACCCTACAACAATCATGTCATCTACATACAATAGCAAGATAAGATAGCTTCCATTTTCTACCTTTTTAAAATAAACACAGTGATCATATTGACATCTACTATAACCTTGTTATGGCATATACCTGTCAAACTTCAAATACCACTGCCTTGGAGCTTTCTTTAGGCCATACAATCTCTTCTTCAACCTGCATACCAAATTTTCATTCCCTTTGATCTCATACCCTTGTGGTTCCTACATATAAATATCTTCCTCCAAATCCCCATGGAGAAAAGTTGTTTTTACATCTCACTGTTCAAGATGTAAATCTTCTACTACCACAAAACTTAAAATAGTCCTAATTAAAGTCATTTTAACAACAGAAGGAAATGTTTCATCAAAATATATACCTTTCTTTTGTGCAAACCCCTTTACAACAAGTTTAGCCTTGTACCGCTTTTTTCCTCCATCTTCTTCCTTCAACTTGTAAACCCATTTATTTTGCAATGCCCTTTTTCCTGCACGCAAAACCAAATCCCAAGTCTGGTTATTTACCAGGGAATCCATTTCCTCTTCCATGCCTTTCTCCCACTTATTTTTAGTGTCTACCTGCATTGCCTCTTCATAACATTCTGGTTCACCAGAATTAGTCAACAATAAATAATAAAATGAAGGAGAGCATCATTCAGGGGATCTACTTAACCTGGTAGATCTTCTAACAACACTTGCAGGAGTTTGAGGTACTTGTTGCTCCTTTTGTTGTACATTTTAATTTTTTGGTACCTTTGGAATTTCTTTTTTAGTGATCTCATCAAGCACTATGTATTCTGGTTTTTCTTTTTACTGTTTCTTTCCCTGTAACTGATCTTTGTACATGACCTTCTCATTGAGCATGGCATCTCTACTCCTAATGATTTTTTGATTTTCATAATCCCATAAGCAATAACCAAAATCATTAACTGTTAGGGTCCTAACCTGCACATAAGTAGAATAATATATTCGGATGTAATAAAGATCAATATTAATAAGGCCTTTCAATAAAATAGAATAAGGCGGATGTAAGAAGACCTAATAGAAGCTTCCGCTTCTAGAAGGATCTTCCTCTAGATGCTTCTTTTTAGTATAAATAGGATTTGAGGGTATGAGAACCCTAGCTTGGATATTATTGTAATAGAGCTCTGCTCAACTGGAGGTTGCCCCCTTGAAGAGGCTCGTGAACATTGCTTTCAGATTCAAAGTGTTATTTATATTGTTATTCCTATATCATTTTAGTGTTATTATGGTGAATGTTCTGGTTATATCGATGTTATTCTGCCATTACTAGCATTTTATTTCAGTTCTACATACATTTTATATCTAGTATATTACAAGTGGAATCAGAGCACTTTCCTCGGCAGAAAGTGTGGGTTAAATTTTTTTTCAGGGTAGATACGTATTCCGACGTCTTTAAGCCATAGAGATCTGTCGTTACGTGCATAAACCCGCGATTGAGGTATTCATACACGTAGGAAATATAAGTGGTACTTAAGCGCACATCTGTTGGCCACCCTTGTAACCCCTATTGGTACCCCTTCAAGTGGTAGCGCATCAGACAACACATGTGTATGGATCAGCCTAGATTACTTGAAGCCCTCTTTAGATAAACTGATCAGCCACCTGACTGCTATAGTGTCACCGAGAACAGCACTCAGGAAGATACTCTCTAGTACCAGGGTACTCGAGTAGTACGGCTAAGGGTACGGTCTATCCTCCTTAGTTAGTGCCCTGAAATATTGGGCCGAGTACTACTGTTGGACCCCGCATGTATATCAGAGAGCTATAGCATAGGGAAAACCCTTGTCTGTAGAATACTTGAATACCTAACCCTTGGGGGGACAGAAACATAAACAAATTAAAACAAACAAGATTTGTTTCCGCGCAAATGTGTTCGGGTTGCCAAGTAAATACACATTTCTTTCTAGTTAAGCATTTGGGCATTTCCTCTCTGCAGTATTCTTCAGACCGGAGTATAACTCTGTAGTCTGGAAAAATTTTCACCATTATTTGAGACCTATTCCATTGGATTCATCTCTTCGCCCTTATCATATTCATCCATATCATTTTTTCGGAAAAAAAAAAAAAA
>ML827303.1:65031-75293 GCA_009831015.1 Picea engelmannii | reverse complement strand
GATGAGCTCGTGTGGCCACAAAGAATACCTCCATAGTTAAGAGGGAGTGTTTAAAGTTTGTATACTTCATAGATAAGCTTTGGCATGATGAAGAATGTCTCCCTCATTGAGAGGGAAAACTCATCCTTGTAATAATATATTCATATACAATATCATCTCTTATAAAAAAATCAACACCTTCATCATTTTTCTGTGTGAGGACAACTGCAAATGCGATGTCAAAAGTGAAGGTGTAAAGTATGAAATCTTTGGAAAAATATAGACTCATCAATGCAGGGGCTTGGAATATCTCTTCCCCGATCTTTATGAATGATTCTTTCTCCTTATGTCCCCATTTGTAATCTGCATTTTTCTTTATCATATCCTGAAGAGGCTTGATAGTTTTAGCAAAAGTTAGGACAAGACTTCTTACAAAATTTATTTTACCGATAAATGATTGCATGGATTTTTTGTTATGGGGAAAAGGAATCTTTGAGATAGATTCAGTTCTTTCAGATTATATCATCATACCATCTTTGGATACAACAAATCCCAATAATTTTCCTTCATTGACTGTGAAAACATATTTCTTTGGATTTAGTGAAATTCCATATCTTCTGCATCTATTAAAAATATTTCTCAAATGGGCTATATGATCCCTTTTGTCTTTGGACAAGACAATTACATCATCCAGATATACCACCACATATCCATCAATTAGTCCTCTAAATGCAATGTCCATGGCTCTTTGGAAAGTTTCCCCTACATGTATTAGTCCAAATGGCATTTTCTTATAGGCATAGGTTTCCCATTTGGTTTGGAAATCGGTCTTCAACTGGTCATCATCTGAAACTAGAACTTGATTGTAACCAGAAAAACCATCTAACAATGAGATAATTTCATAACTAGAGACACATTTCAAGATTTATCCCATGGGTGTCATGTGATAATTGTCCTTCTCTGAGGCCTTGTTCATGTTTCGAAAATCAACACACAGTCTTATGTCCCATTCTTTTTCATTATAAGCACAAGAATAACAATCCATTGGGTGTGTCTAACTAGGAAGATTATCCTTGATGCCAATAACTTATTCAGTTTGTCCTTTACCTAAGGTTCTAAGTTTGGATGCATCCTCCTCAACTTTTCTTGAAAATTCTTTGTTTTAGGCTTCATGGGGATTATATGTTGGATGATATTTGTATCATAGGTCTTGAGGTCAGCATATGTTCAAGAAAAGATGTATTTTTACTCTTTGAATAACTTGATGAAGGCTTATTTTTCAACTAGGGAACAATCATTTCCAAGGTTGATGTTTTATGGCATACTACTTGTTCCAAGATTTATTACTTCAAATTGCATAGTTGAATTGTTTTTTTTGTAGGTTGTCACTTTCTTGAATTTGTATTTAAGATCATAAAGCTTTTCAAGCCTTACCACATTTTTGGGGATTTTATTGATTGGAGTGGTTTTCCCCCCATTGTTTGGCTTGTTGAGTCAAGAGAATCAGAATTCATGTATTCATCATGTTGGCCTTCATCTGTAACCAAATCGTTGAAAGTGTCCTCAAGATGTAGAAAACTTATTATCCGATGGTCATCATCAAAGACCCTCTGGTTGGTTATGTTGTCAGGAATTGAAGGCATGTAGAATAATTCCACAGAAAAAGTATCAGGCATTATTCCTTCTTATGGAATTAACTTAGATGCAACATTAGCCAGTAAATCAGCATGATAATTTAATGAATGGAGGAACAGGACTAATGTTAAATGCATGAAAGTGTTTGATCAAGTCCCATAACTCATGTTGGTAATGTTTAAGGTGAATTGCAAGGAAATGCATGGTATTTATCACCTGTCTTATTACAATTTCCGAGTCACCAAATACCTTTATCTTCCTTGCTTTCATGTCTACTTCCTTTTTCAATCCTTGTAGAAGAGCTTCATATTCAATTATATTTCTTGTGCATTGGATCTCAAGTTTGCATGCAATCAAGGTCTTCTTGCCATCAAGATCTTTTAGTATGCATCTAGCACCTGAACCTTCTAGATACTTGGATCCATCAAAAAATAAGTCCACGTGTTAGGGTCACCTTTAGATTTAGTTATGGACTTGGAGTTTGTTTTATTTTCTAAACTTTTTTTGTTAGTGTAATTAATATACAAATCTAACTTATCTCTAGACATTGTGTTAAGTTGTACATCAGAGTTAGTGTTAGTCTTATCTACTATATCATAGTTTGGCTCAACAATTTGAGTGCAATGAAGGATTTTAGATTGTGTGGATGATTCTGCATAAGAGGAAATCTCAGCATTGTGGTTCCCAAAGAAAGAATCATAATAATAATTCCCTAAAATCGAATGATTGAACATTATGGGTTCATTTGAATCATTTATATTTGTCACCACATGATGTTTGATGTAACGTTCTTTGTCCACCCTGATTTGATTGGGTTTTCCATTGTAAGACAGTCATAAGTGTGACCAATCGGTAGAAAAGTATCCATCAATCATAGTCCCAAACCAATCTCTCCTCAAAAGCATTCCATAAGTATCAGGGATATCAACTATTATGATATCAATAGTTTGGCGTAATTTAGGGTTGGATGATAATCTGATCAAGACATTCTTTAACTCCCCAATAACTTTGACCCTTTACCTATTTAAATGGATGATTTGAATATCAAATTCTTCAGGTTTGACATTGAGATTTTCACAAACTTTAAGGGGTGTGACATTTGAAGAAGCTCTTGAATCTACCATGCAGTTGTGAACATTTATGTTGAAGATTTCAAAAGTCAATAAGAAATGACAGGTATTGGATTTTGACCTTTGGCCAGTTAATAGAGATGCATTTACAACTGATTGTTTATTTGGTGTTGTCTTTTCAATGGTCTGGCCAACTTTACTTTTCCCCTTCATTGCTCCTACATTAGCTTCTTTGACGTTCTTAGAAGTAGTACCCTACAAAGTTTTAATGAAATTGTCTTGAATCTGAGGTAGCTTCATAAGTTCGAATAAGGAAATCTTTTCTTTTGTTATTTTTAAATATTTCAAGAATTCATAATCCAACTTAGAAGGGGGAATGGAAGATACAGCAGGTTTTTCATTAGAGGATTCCTTTTGTTTATTGGATGTTGTTTTGGTAGGTTTTGGATTTGTAGGGGATCTCGAGGACGATGCCTTACTTGCACTTCTGGTGGTTACTTCATTTTGGGACATATGCACCTCTTCTTCTTATTCTCCCAAACTAAAATAAATGTCCCAAAAATAATTGAGTTCCTTTCCTCCTGTTTCTTCAATCTCTTGAGACTAGTTTTGTTGTTTTGTTCCCTCCTCCTCTTCTTCGTTGGATTCAGTAGAGGTATAAGTTGCCCTAGATTTGAGGGATTTTACAAAATCTTCCATGTTTGTGCCTTCTGAAGGAGGGGTTGTTTTAACAGTAGGAGGAGTACTCTTTTATTTCTTAGGTGTAAATCTAAAAAAATTCTTGGGGTTTGAAGATCCTTCTCCACAATTATTTTTCATGTCTATAATTGCATTGGAGAGTTTCTTCACCATTCTCTGGAGAGCTTCCATATCTGTGGAATCTTGATCTTTCTTATCCTCGGAGGTTTGATCACAATGGCTTTGGTTTTGTTGCCAGTTTTATCCTTTGGAGTCCCCAACTCCAAGGTTTCCTTTAAGACTAAGCATATCCTTCTCAAATTTAATGGCTTCTTTAAAGGTAGTTTCTAAAGTATTTTTCTCATCTCTTTTAACAAACATAGCCATTGAAACATGGAGAACTAAAGTATAAAATTCAGTAGAAACATCTTTAGCAGACTTGGGAGCTTGAGGGATTTTGTTTATTAAAGTGAGAAACCTTTTATTGAAATCCTTAACCTTTTCTTTTGCATCCATTGTAATCCTAGAAATATATAGAACTAAAGTTGTTGGGGTCTTGTCTTCACCAAATTTTTCAATGAAAGTGGTTTCAAAATCATTCCAGCTAGTGATTGAAGCTTGAGCTAAAGAAACATACCAGGTGGAAGATTTATTTTCAAACATGTAAGGAAAGAGTGTGCAGATGAAATATTCATGTTGCAAATTCATTGACCTAACATCAAGCATAAAATTTTTGACATGGTCTTGAACGTAATCTTTCTTATCTGGGTCGAATTTAGGCAAAAACTAATCAGGATGTTTAGGCATGTCATGGACTGCCCCAAGCACAAAAAAAACATTGGGAAACAACCAAGGTTGGTTATTTTGTTGGTTAGCATTCACTCCAACCATCGGTTGAGGGATTCCATGGATTCCTCCTTCACATTCCCCTTAAGGCTTGTTTTCAAGCTCACCTCTTGGTGTTCTGGGTGGAGATTCGAGGGGAATGGGAGGTTGACCGCCTCTATCAAGTATATAATTTTCTAGGTCGAAATATAAGGGTTACGAGACCCCTTGTAAGACTTGCAATAGGTGATAATCGGGAGTCCCAACAATTTGGTTTCATTTCTGGGTGAGGGGACTTTAAAGAGTTGGTTCTTCCCACATAGGACTTCTTTGTCCCTCGATATTGAAAATTCAATAGGGGGTAGACTAGTTTGCTTGCTCCACTAGAGAGTTAGTGCATGCTCATGTGTTTTCTTGATTATTTTTTCAATATCAACGTAGGAGAACATTTGAAACGTTGGTGATATGGGTTTGGACCAAGGAAAACCTCTTTGAGTTGATATTTGAGTGGGAGTATTCAAAGAATACGACAAAGAATTTAAAATCTATTATGGGTCGATGTGGTGAGAATCACTTAGCTAAGTAGTGTTTAACATCGGAATTGAACAGGTAGGGTTTTGCAATTTTCTAGTAGTCATTTGGTTCGATGGCCCTCCTTCTAGCGCCATTTTTGTTGATGGTTCCAAATTTCCTGTCAAGCAACTAAGGGAGAAGACCTGATGGCAGGTCCCAATTAGACCCGCTCTCATTTGGAATAGAATTTCCAACCAGTATGTGGGCCTAGTTTCCACTCTAAAAGATTATCTAATATGAATATGAGAACATAATGTTCTCAGATGAATTAAAATCTAAAATTAAATCTAACTAATACTAACTAAAGTTATTCTAAATGCAATACTATACCATTCTAACCTATCCTGATTAGGATAAATCTAAATAGTATGAGTACAGTTAATGAGATATTGTTACTAGCAAAAGAAATAATTCATTTAAGCAAGTAACAAGTGAATATGAAAATGAAAGATGATACAATAACAAATAATTAGAAGTTATAGCATTAACATCGTTTCTATGCTCATAAGGAAATCTATGATGACATAAACATTAAGAACAAAGTGAAGAAGAAGTTCATACAACTAAGTCCAATAACATTCACATCATAGACATATGCACTAGAAAAATCTTGAAAACACATATCAGAATCATAAACCTCCAAAATTGTCTCTTGCTCTGTCCATTCACATAGTAAGAATATTATTCTGATGTACAACAAATCAAAATCCCTTTCTCATTTGCAGTTCCCTCTTTTATAAAACAAGAGGGACTTTTTACGTTCCTAACGGTCATGCTATCAAAGGACAGTTCAGAATTTTTGTTTCACATTCCACATTCAAGTAGATACAAGTGAGAATAGACAAAATAAGAAGGATCGTTTACATAATTAATACAATCATGAAATCCTTTGTGATTCCATTTAATCTCGGTATTCTTTCAATAGCGCAAAGTCTTCCATGATCTTCTCTAGCTTACTCAACTACATTTTTTCCAAGTCTGTTTCTCCATCACATATTTTGGTTGTGACTTCTAGTTTTAATTCCTACCATTACAGTAACATTATCATACTTCCACTATAGAATCATCCAACTTTAGCACTTGTGAAGAGAAGGAAAAATTACCCGATATGGCCATAAGAGGGGTACATTCCTAGAGGGAATGTCAACTATGCCCACATTCGAAATTGCCAGACTGTTTTGGCCCTCTCCCAATTTCGTTTGTCTTTCTTTCTCTGCATCTTCTTCTTTTTTCCATTTAGTTTCAACAACATTTTGTTGTTATTCCTCATCTTTCTTTGTCTTTGTCTTTGCTTCTGTTTCTAGTCTCTTTCTCTCCTCTTCAACCTTTTTCTTTTGTACTGCATCTTGTTGAGTTTTTCTTCCTTTTCTATCATTTTCTTCCTCTCATCAACAAGGTTCTTCAATGCATATTTGTTTTCCTTCTTCTCATCTTCCATGGAACTCTTCTTGGGTTCATATTTCATCTTTCCTCTGAGGTCATCTGGGTTATTTTTCTTCTCTTTTTCTTTCTCTACTTGTTTTCTCTGGTATTTCTCTTCTATAATCATTGCCTTTTGGTTCTTTAAAAAATAAAATGCAACGGGGTTTCCTTCACCCACATCTGTGAATGGAAAAAGTGCTCCCCCTCCTCGGGATCCTCTAGTTCTTCTAGTTGGATTGTTGTGGTCGAGACAATAGCAGTGGGTTCTGCATCAATGATTTTTTTGCTTTTATAATTTTCTGAATCATATTCCAAGTCGGGGCTCGACTCTATTTCTTTGAGATCGACTACCAATGATTGTTTCGAGTGGCATTCATTGGTGTTGTGCCAAGGGATTTTGTGGAAGTAGTACCACTTCCCAATGTCCTTCTTCATCTTCCTGTTGCTCTTCTTTTCCCGTGGCTTGGACTAGTTGTCTTGAGGTTGATTTTTCTATGAATTGGGGATGCTTTTACCATACTTTGGTTGTTGCATATTTGCATACCCAGATTCCCTCTTGTTACACTGTTTAATTTATTCTTGATTTTGACAACATATCTATAAGTGATTCCCAGTGATGAGATTTACAAAAAATCCATTTCGGTCTAGATGTACCTGTGTAGAGCCATGCGATATTTCAGAACTAGATGCCACTCGGAGTCTTTGATACCCAACTTGGTGTGCAAGGTATGAAAGGTATTTTTGAACTTTGGCACTATTTGATCCCACTTTTGATGCAACGTGGTCCATCTCATGTACTGGTCATCAGTTTCCCACAGAGAAATATTGCTCCTTGATTGCATCCATAAACAAATCCCAAGTGGGCTCGGCCCCAAATATTCTAGACTCCTCTGTGGATTTTTTCTCCCAATAATTTTCCCACCAATGTTTGATATGGGGGAGAGCCTTAAGAAGCACAAAGGTTATCTTTTCTCTATCGGAAAAATTGTGAACAAAGAAATAACCTACTAGCAAATTTAACCATTTTTCTAAAGCATCTGCATCGATATGACCTTCAAATACGGGAATATAAAAATTAACTTATACCTTGAATGGGGTAGCATCTCCAAAGTGACTCCTTGATGAAGACACACCTATTATTGTCAACAATCGTTGAAGGATTTGGGAAAAATTATCCAACATCTTGTTCCTGTGTTGTGTGAGGGCTTCCGCGAGCAACAACTTGATGGGATATTCTACTCCCTCGTTCCTCTTCTCTTCCACCATGGGAGGCTTCTTGGGTTGGCGAGAGCGTTTATCCTCAAGGGAAACTAGCTTGAGACCCAACTCTCTATGTCATGATCTCGTCGGGGACATTCACAAGAAACGAAAAGGAGTAGCCTGCTCTAATACCACTGACCATATTATTTTGAGAATGAAATGAATGTGGAGATATATATATATATATATATATATATATATATATATATATATATATATATATATATATATATATATATATATTTCAATAAACACAAAGATATAGTAATGCACAATTTTTATTAATGAGAGAAATGTACAGAAACTGTAAAAATAGAGAGTGAATAAACTCGCTAGAACGATGGTAGCTTATCTCTGAGAAGAGATGTGACAAATACGCTCATTTTTAGGAAGATGATCATTACAATGAGGCTCCAAAGGAATTTTTAACATAAATAAAATCCAAAACCCTAACCTTTAAAGATTAAAAGCCAAAATATGTGTGGGCCCCGAAGGGGGTAGTTGATATGTCAACTTTTCGGGGGCATAACTTTTGCATATGATCTTCGTTTGGGGAATTTGATACCTCATCGGAAAGGTCTATCCAAGAAGTACAATTTTTTCTAGGGGTCAGGGCATGTTTTTAATGACTCTTTCCCCCCAAAAAGTCCAAAAAACGTTGTTTAGGGCCTCAAAATGGCCCCGAAAGTTTGGGACTTGAAAAACTGTAAAAAAACGCCAAAATGGAAAACTGTTATTTGAGCTAGTGGAATAGGTGGGTGGCCATCAATATCCACCTGGATCACAATGTTCACTTACTTCTTCGAGGGGGAAACCTCCAATATAGTAGATCTTAGATTACAAATGATTTCCAAGACACCTTTTACAAATGATTCTTTATCTTTGTTTAATACTTTATATCCCTTAAGACCATTCTAGTAGGAGGAACCTGTTGTGCCCCCACAACTACCCACTAAAATTCTCTAACTTAGGGAATTTTAGTGGGCACCCCCTATCAAAATTTTGGCAAGGAACTTTATCAGTACTAACTTGATTTTCTACTAATATGGGAAAACTAGTGTTTTGCTAGTGCATTCTCAATCCTAACCCAACAAGCAGTTGTGGCAATCAAAGGTCTTGTGTTTTTTTACTTTGTATTAATTGGCCCTCGGTTGAAGAGAGAAAATGTTGAGTCATTCTAAACCCTAAGGAAAATCTTCACTTATATGACCATGTTTGATAGCTATCAGGCCATTACCCACCAAGACGTTTCTCCTCGGAATGAAATAATACAGAACCTCAATTTCTATTTCGATAGAACCTTTTCGATAATACTATTGGAAAGAATTCTATCGAAGTTTTCACTGTCGGAAGATTTTTTCACTTTATATAGTCGACTCTGATGGAGTCCTTCCGATAGACTCGTTTCCAATAATGTACCAACCCCATTATGCCTTAGAGAAATCTTCTTGTGTGTGCATGTCAAACCACTAGTGGTCTCAAGGAACTGGAAATAGATATAACGGAGTGGGTCCATTATTTAATCACTGTAGATGCATGGAAAATAATGAATTGTAAATATACCCACTATTATCCACACACTTTAACCTCTCCACGGTTAACACTTTCTTCTTGTAAGCACGATTTTTTAGGATGGAATATTCCCTCAATACCTTTCCCATTGGAGACTGATTTTTGGCATAATACTGCCTCTCCGATGGAAACTCCTCAGATAGCACTATCGGGGAGTTGTTCAATATTGATCTTCCGATCGAGGAAATCTATATGTTTGAAATCATTAATGAAGATGTTGTTTTACACCTCCAAATGAACTGACTTTCACATAACATTAATTACAAAGGATTAGGGTAATTTATGTGTACATAAACCTTGTCAACCCTAACTAACTCATTATGCACCTTTGTAAACTTGTAAAAAAATCTGTTTTGCACAATGTGAAGGCAAGTTAACTTCAAACCTCGACCAACTCTTGAAACAACATGTATGTGAGTAGTTTGATTCCAATTTTTTACTGTTTTATCATTTTGGTAAACTTATGTAATTTTTGTTTACTACAGAACACAACATCAACACCATGTCACACAAACAAACTAGAAAGGGGAGAAACCCCATTGCAAAAACGCTTGCTCTTGTTGCGAACCAAGGAGACATTCTGGCTACAGACACCAATTACCACAATTGGGTATCCCACCATCCCCGATACGATGAAATCTACAATATATTAGACAACGAAGATTTCCTAACTGAGGATGAGAAATTGGAAGTTTATCAAAACATTCATAAAAGTTTCATTCACATCCCGACTGCTCGTCCGATGATGTTTGCCCACAACGATGCAACAACATGGTGCCTCGAACATATGGACCAAGGAACTGCTACAATTGTGACAAAAGAAAATATTCAAATAACATCCCTAAGACCAGAGGACAGAGGACTCTGATACCATCTCTTAGGGCCCATAATATTCTAGAATGAGCCATTCTTGAGAAAATTTGGAAAATAGAACAAAAATTTCTAAGAATTGATGGAGGATTGGTGGTGCGACGATGACATAAAATTTAAGCAAGGAGAATGAGTAATCCTCTCTCAGAAATTCAAGAGGCCATACAAAATGCTCAATGCTATGATATACATACTTTGTGGAGAGGAGAAGAGCACTCATTTTAAGATGGAATGGCTGCCAATGGCCTATACATTAGTAAAGATGGGGAAAATATTCAATTGGGCGAAGATACTGACCTTCAACATTTTCCAGAACATCAAGAATGCTCTAGGTAGGAAAAATTCCCAGTTTCTACATGTGTGCATACCTTATTGATG
>ML827303.1:37791-64931 GCA_009831015.1 Picea engelmannii | reverse complement strand
GACTTAGTTGTATGAACTTCTTCTTCACTTTGTTCTTAATGTTTATGTCATCATAGATTTCCTTATGATCATAGAAACGATGTTAATGGTATAACTTGTAATTATTTGTTGTTGTATCATCTTTCATTTTCATATTCACTTGTTACTTGCTTAAATGAATTAGTTCTTTTGCTAGTAACAATATCTCATTAATTGTACTCATACTATTTAGATTTATCCTAATCAGGATAGGTTAGAATGGTATAGTATTGCATTTAGAATAACTTTAGTGAGTATTAGTTAGATTTAATTTTAGATTTTAATTCATCTGAGAACATTATGTTCTCATATTCATATTAGATAATCTTTTAGAGTGGCAACCAGGCCCACATACTGGTTGGAAATTCTATTCCAAATGAGAGCGGGTCTAATTGGGACCTGCCATCAGGTCTTCTCCCTTAGTTACTTGACAGGAAATTTGGAACCATCAACAAAAATGGCGCTAGAAGGAGGGCCATCGAACCGAATGACTACTAGAAAATTGCAAAACCCTACCTGTTCAAATATATACAACATCAACATAAATATGAGGTTCTTCTGGTTTTTGCTATCAACAATAAAATGCAATGGGGTCCCCTTCACCCACATCTGTGAATGGAAAAAGTGCTCCCCCTCCTCGGGATCCTCTAGTTCTTCTAGTTGGATTGTTGTGGTCGAGACAATAGCAGTGGGTTCTGCATCAATGATTTTTTTGCTTTTATAATTTTCTGAATCAGATTCCAAGTCGGGGCTCGACTCTATTTCTTTGAGCTCGACTACCAATGACTATTTTGAGTGACATTCATTGGTGTTGTGCCAAGGGATTTTGTGGAAGTAGTACCACTTCCCAGTGTCCTTCTTCATCTTCCCATTGCTCTTCTTTTCCCGTGGCTTGGACTAGTTGTCTTGAGGTTGATTTTTCGGTGAATTAGGGATGCTTTTACCATACTTTGGTTGTTTCATATTTGCAGACCCAGATTCCCTCTTGTTACACTGTTTAATTTATTCTCGATTTTGAAAACATATCTATAAGCGATTCCCAATGATGAGATTTACAAAAAATCCATTTCGGTCTAGATGTACCTGTGTAGAGCCATGCGATATTTCAGAACTAGATGCCACTCAGAGTCTTTGATACCCAACTTGGTGTGCAAGGTATGAAAGGTATTTGTGAACTTTGGCACTATTTGATCCCACTTTTGATGCAGCATGGTCCATCTCATGTACTGGTCATCAGTTTCCCACTGGGAAATATTGCTCCTTGACTGCATCCATAAACAAATCCCAAGTGGGCTCGGCCCCAAATATTCTAGACTCCTCTGTGGATTTTTTCTCCCAATAATTTTCCCACCAATGTTTGATATGGGGGAGAGCCTTAAGAAGCACAAAGGTTATATTTTCTCTATCGAAAAAATTGTGAACAAAGAAATAACCTACTAGCAAATTTAACCATTTTTCTAAAGCATCCGCATCGATATGACCTTCAAATACGAGAATATAAAAATTAACTTGTACCTTGAATGGGGTAGCATCTCCAAAGTGACTGCTTGACGAAGACACACCTATTATTGTCAACAATCATTGAAGGATTTGGGAAA
This sequence comes from Picea engelmannii, assembly GCA_009831015.1. Lineage (NCBI taxonomy): Eukaryota > Viridiplantae > Streptophyta > Pinopsida > Pinales > Pinaceae > Picea > Picea engelmannii. Next base: position 63,315 of record ML827303.1, on the reverse strand, counting down.
ATTATCCAACATCTTGTTCATGTGTTGCGTGAGGGCTTCTGCGAGCAACAACTTGATGGGATATTATACTCCCTCATTCCTCTTCTCTTCCGCCATGGGAGGCTTCTTGGGCTGGCGAGAGCATATATCCTCAAGGGAAACTAGCTTGAGACCCAACTCTCTATGTCCTTATCTCGTCGAGGACATTCACAAGGAACGAAAAGGGACATTCTTGCATGTATATATTTGAAGAAGGTGAAGAAGATCCTATCTAACAAGAAAACGTTGTCCAAACACGGGCACATGTAAATAAGGCTAAGAATAGGGAGAATTCTGAAAAAGATAAGGAAAAAGATAAAGATAAAGATAAAGATAAAGAAAGTGATAAAAGTAAAACAACTATCACATAAGTCAAAAAGAAACAAAAGATGCTCAATCCCCTTCAGATGATATATAATGTTGTTGATGATCTAAGCAAGTTAAGAATTACTCTGCCTTTCACAGAAGTAGTAAAAATTCCTCAACAGAGGCAAAACATTCTAAAATTGTTGGATGAGCTAGCTGGGAGAATTGAAGCAATAATTGCAAACCCTAAGCAGAGTCACAATACATCAACGGTGAAATTAAGAGGCAAAGTTACACCTTTCTACATTTCAATAGAAAATCATGACGTCGTGCTCCACAATTGTCTGGTAGATTCTGGTGCGACAAACAACATCATGCCCTTGGCAGTGATGGAGGCACTCTGCATGAGTTGCACCAAGTAATATGAAACAGGAAAAAGCATCTACGCAATTGGTTCCAGGAAGATACCAACTTATGGAGAAATTAAGGATTTTCATTCCTGGATTACCGTCGCTCCTCATATCATTATAGTTTTTAATATTGTGGTGGTGGATCTACCTCCAGCATATAGAGTTTTCCTTGGAAGAGATTGGTCTTCCATGATTGGTGGCTATATAATGAACGATGGAAGTTGTATGATGTTACCTAACAAAGATGGAGCAATGATCAAGGTTCTTCGTGAACCTAGGAGATTGGTTTCTTTCAAGAAGAAGGATAACAAGTTGATGGAAGATTATATAGATGTTAGTATTGGGAACTATGCTATCCTTGATATGGAGCAAATCGAGGATATAAAAATGAAGAGAATTGATTTGTTGGCTATTAGAGAATTTTGTTTGATGGAGGTTGTTCAAGCTCAGGGAGTGGAATTGGGATTGTACTCAAAATCCCCAGGAAGATCATATACCCACATGCCATCATACTTGAGTTCCCTTGTACAAATAATGAAGCAGAGTATGAAGCCCTAATTCAAGGAATGATCCATGCATTGGAGATGTAGATTGAGCATTTGATTGTGACTGGGGATTCAAATTGGTAATAAATCAAATCACTCTGAAGTATAAGATTAAAAAGGAAAGGCTCAAATTATATTTGGAAAGAGTGAATGAATTAATGGAGACCTTTAGCTCTTTCAATATTTATTTTATTCCAAGGGATAAAAATCAAAATTCATATTCTTTAGCATCGGCTGCTTCATTGTCAAACCCAGATGACATTCAAAGTGAAACATCTTTTCAAGTAAAAATATTTTTTCGACCCACAATCCCAGATAACCAAGATTATCTTCAAGTGTTTGAAAATGATGAAGACTTAAAAGATTTTATAGCATATGAAAATGAAGATGAAGATGATAATATTGCTCTTGTACTAAAGAATTGTGTCCAATATGAATATCTTTTCACAAGAGATGATCATACAAAAAGTCTCACATAAGAAGTATCAGTCTGAAAAGTGCAAGAAACGAAGAAAGTCAATATTGGGATTGATAGTTCCCTGAAGTACATAAACTTGGGAGTTGATTGTACATATGAAGAACTTGATCAATATATTTCCCTTTTCAAAGAATATTTTGATGTTTTTGCTTGGAGTTATGATGATCTAAAAGCCTGTGATAAATAAATATTTCAGCATATTATTCCATTAAGAGAAGGAGCAAATCCCTTTAAGCAAAAAATAAGAATGATGAATCCAAAATTAAAACCGTTGGTGAAGATAGAGTTGGAAAAATTGAAGAAAGATGGAATAATATATCCCACTAGACATTCTGAATGGCTTTCAAATCTAGTGGTTGTGAGGAAAAAGACTGGGGAGATTCGGATGTGTGTAGATTTTAGAGATCTCGACAAATAAAGTGTCAAAGATAATTATCCTCTGCCCAACATGGAATTCCTTCTTCAATAGGTCATTGGATCTGCTTGTATGTCCATGCTAGATAACTTTTCTGGATACAACCAAGTTTTAATTGCAGAGGAAGACAGGCCTAATATGGCTTTCATAACGCCATGGGATACGTATGCGTATGCTTGGATGCTATTTGGCCTGAAAAATGTTGGAGCCACTTTCCAAAGGGCTATGGACCACGCATCTGAAAGTTTGATAGGAAAATTCATGGGGGACTACCAGGATGATCTAACTGTCCATTCAAAGGCAAGAACATATTCATCATCTAAGGCAAGTGTTTGAAAGATGTATAGTGTATGGTGTTTCTATGTATCCAAAGAAATGTTTGTTTGTTGTAGCTGAAGGCAAGTTGTTGGGGCATATTGTCTGTAAAGAAAGAATTTATATTGACCCAGAAAGGGTGAAGGATATCAATGAACTCAATCTTCCATCTTCTAAGAAAGGAGTCCGATCATTTTTTGAAAAGATAAATTTTGTTCAGAGATTTGTTCCTGATTATGCGAACATAGTAAAACCGATTAATTTATTGTTAAAGAAAGATCAAAGGTTCGAGTGGACTTCAGATACACAGTATGCCTTTAATAACATTAAAAAGGCAATTACTACAGCACCGGTGCTCATCAGTCTAGATTTTCAAAGAGACTTTATTATGTATTCGTTTGCTACAGAAAATGTTGTAGCATCAGTCCTTACTCAAAGAAATGCTAAGACTGAAGAGTTACCAATCAAATTTATGAGTAAGACTCTCCATGACTATGAATTAAGATACTCAGAATTGGAGAATCAAGCCTTGTCTCTCATAAAAGCAGTAGCAAATTTTCATACCTATATTTTAAATTCTCATGGCATGGCATATGTTCCATCCTCTCCAGTAAAGATGCTTTTAAACCAACAACTAAGAGAAGGGAAATGGGTGAATTGGTTGGCAAAAATTCAAGAATATGAGATTGAAAGCAGTCAAAGGGAAAGGATTGTGAAAACTCATTGCGGATAGTGATTCTCCGAATGGAGTAAGTTCAGTTTCAATTGGAAAACCCATATCTGGTTCGAAGTGGTACAAAGACATTGTATTCTATTTAAAATCTGGACAATTTCCCATCATCATGACTCCAAAGGAAAGAAGAGATTTAAATATGAAGTAAAGACAGTATGTGTCGATTCCTGAAATATTATTCAGAAGGAACTATGATGGCATGTTATTGAGGTGTGTTGATGAAAAGAAGGCTCAAGAACTAATACAAGAATTTCATGATTGCATATGTGGAGGACATTTTGTATATACTGCTACAACACATAAAATAATAAGAGTTGGATATTATTGGCCATCGGTTTTCAAGGATTCATATGCGATGGTAAGAAAATGCATTCCCTGTCAACAATTCTCAGGAAATATGAAGAGGTTTGCAATGTCTTTGAAACCCATATCAGTAGAAAAACCATTCACACAATGGGGGTTGGATGCTATTGGGCCAATAAATCCAAAATCAAGTAAGGGGCACTTATATATTCTTATTGCTACAGACTATTTCACGAAATGGTAGGCAGCAATAGCATTGAAAAAGGTTGACTCTGAATAATTAATTAAATTTCTCAGGGATAATATCTTGTCAATATTTGGTGTTCCAGAGAAACTCATTACAAATAATCGCTCAATTTTCATTGGATCAAAGTTCACAAAATTTTGCGGAGAATATGGCATTGTGATGGGACAATCATCAAATTATTATCCACAAGGGAATGGCCTTGCCGAGTCTACAACTAAGACACTGATTCAAATCCTAAATAAGACTATCGATCGAAATCAGAAAAATTGGCACTTGAATTTGATAGATGGTTTATGAGAAAGTAGGATGACTCTAAAAGATAGCACTAGGATGTCTCCTTGCATGTTGGTTTATAGAAAGGAAGTGAAGATGTGAATCAACCTTGAATTGAATGCCTTGACTTATGCAGTCAACCTAGAGGACGTTGAAGATACTCCCCCTCTACAAAAGAGATTGAATCAATTATTGAGATTAGAAGAAGAAAGAAGTGAGGCTTTGCATAAAATATCACAGAGGCAGCAGAATGTTAATAAATACTTTGATCAAATTGCAACAATCAAGAACTTTCAAAAGGGTGAATTGATGTTTCTCTGGAACAAAGCAAAAGAAAAGTCGTCAATGCATACAAAATTTGAGGCACTCTGGATTGGGCCTTAACTCGTTGAGAATATTCTAGGTTTCAATTCATACATGATTAAAGATATGAAAGGAAATATGTTAATGTTTCCTGTCAACGGGAAACACCTGAAAATTTTCTTCGCTTAAGACATTCTCTTTTCTTTGTACATAAATTTTAATTTTATTTTGTACATCCTCATTGTCTTGACTCCATTTCCCAAAGGATAAAACATCTAGTCATGAGATTCTAGAATCTTGACAACCTACAGGGGGTTATCATCCCACAATTAGAGCTAGTTGTTAAACCCCTTTGGTGCTTCCCCTCTATTTCTATTTTCTCATTTTATTTTCTTACCTCTTGTTATAACCCTAATTTTCACCATACATGCTTACCTGGTATCAGGCCATCTCAGATCCCTTCTTTGCCAAAAGCACTACTGAACAACTCTTTAAAAAACCTCTTCTATAAGGGCCCACACACCCTACTCCATTACTGCATGTGTGTACATGATAGCTGACCTAAAATAGCCCGCATGGATCGACAAAAGAACGAAAAAAGGAAAGTTGTCGACGGAACACACAGCTTTGGGAGAGTTAACTGAAACTCCCGGCCATGCATGGCTAAGGGTTCGTCCAAATACCTAGCTTCTTCTAGCCTATAAAAGAAGGGTTAGGGGTCCCATTTGGAGGAGGAGAAATAGAGTAAAGAAACTTTGCCCAATTGCATATTCCCATTGTCCCAACCCTTTAGCCATCCTTGTGCAAGAAGAGATACAAAGCAAAGAAGTTGGAGGACATTTGAAGAGGAGCCCAGGATCAGGATTCGTGGAGCAATGGCCGGTCTCGACATTGTAAGTTAATTCATTAAAGTTAATAATAAAGAAATGCTTTTCCCGTCCCACTATATGAGTTCTTCATAGTTCAGTAAATAGATGTTTGAATCTCTAACCCATTAGTTTGTAAGTAAAATGCATGTGTAGTTTGTTGTTTGTTTTATACGCAGGTCAATATTGAGAGGATAGCTGCCAACAAGCGATCAAGCATGAAGAAGGACCAACATCGAACATCTGAAAAGAGGTATGTTGTTCTAAACCATGTATTTGCCGAAAAGGAATGGGGTTTAAGTTTGGGGATGAAGGTAGAAAGTAGATTTATTTTGTACATATCTGCATGCATAAGATAACCCTATTTCCTAGTCCATAAGGGGATTTCCCTCACAACATAATTGGTGACCATACTGGGGAGAGTCTCTAGGGTTCCTGGAATTTTATTTTTTGGGTAGTTTTAAAAGACTGGTTTTCTTGCTTGTTTTTTTTTAGTTTCTGCAAAGTCTGAGCTAGCAAAGAGTCTGGTTTCCCATACCAGTTGTCTCTATTATTTGCTTGACTATGTTTTTTCAAGACACACAGAGGTACACGCGGCTTGTATAAGGTCTGTACGCGTGTACCCGCGCCTTACTCTCTTACAGCCCGTGTGTAAATGCTAGCTGAAGAAGTAGCAGTAGCGTGTAGAGTCCAGAAAATTTTTTGAGGCAGTCATCCTCTTCTCTATCAGAATCGGACATTCTCAAGGGTTTTCTGGAATTCTTTCTAAATCTTGGTTGTTTGCAGTCTTGTCTCAGATTGGTTTGTTTTACGAATTTTTTCCTTACATTGTTTGTTGTTTCTGTTAAAGAGAGTGTCTAAGCCTTCAGGAGATCCCGGTTATCAATAGCAGTGGTCTCTTCCTGGTTTGGATTGTCTATTTTTTTATTTTTTTTCAAATTTTTAGAGATACATGTGGCCTGTAGAAGGTCAGCCCACGTGTACACACCCTCTAGCTCTATACAGCTCGTGTTCACACGCTTTTTGTTGGATTATCAGTAGCGTGCTTGTGCAGGATAGTTTTTGTTGAGGGTAAAGCAATCATCCTTTCCCTTGACAAGAGTTATACCTCTCAGGTTTTTGAATCTCTGTCCTAGCAGTCAGTAGCTTAGGGTTGATCTTAGGCATATCTTTTTTTTTCATTTAAAAAGTTGTCATTAAAAAAAAAAAAATTAAGGTTTTTAGACAAGTGTGAGAATCATTTTTTAAGTTGCTAGTGTGTGATTTCTTGAAGTGATTCTTTGCAATATGCGATTAGGCTAGAATTGTTTTTCTTGGTTTTTTACTTGTTGGTATTTTTCCTTTTTGCTTTATCAGCATTTAAATAAAAAAATAAAAATCTCTTTCATTTTCTTGTTTGGTTGAAGAGTGTGATTCTGCATTATTAACCAGGGAAAAGTCTTTTATTTCATAAGTTATTTGTAGTATACTTAGATCATAAGTAGCTCATAGTCGAGTGAAATTCTTTTTGAGTTTGTTGTCCAAAAATCTTAGAAAATTTATAAAAAAAAAAAAAAAATTGAAAAGTTGTTGAAATTTTGCATTAAGTGAAAGTTTTTGTTTCCAACTTTTTATTCATTTTTACTTTCATCTTTTACACATCATCAATTTCACTTTCATACCCCTTGACATAAGACAAGCCATAAAATTAACGCTAAACCTAAAATTTATTAGACTTTTATGTTTGTAGGGTTAACCAACTAGTTCAGGATTAGGGCCTTGGATTAGGTTGGAGAGGAAACTCTTCAAGGCCATTAAAATCAAACATTGGAGTCTGAGTTAGGGAGTGTCCAAGTCCAGTATCGTGAAATTTCTCCGGGACCCCCCTCTAACATAGGGGATAAACACGAGGTCACGCGCAGAAAGGTAGCAGAGATAACCCCTCCAAAGTTGGATCAATCGTAGTGGAGAACACATATAGAGGGCTTGTTTTGAGATTCCGTCAATTGCATTTGCCACGGGGCTTCGTGGGTCTCGAATCCATTCGAGGTCCTCAGTTTTATTCCGGACCACTTGCTTTCGATACCCTTGACAGGTTTCGGGCTCGATACCCTGCTCATTGTGGTCTACCTGACTTTCGACTGTACTCACCTGGTGATTGTTCACACGCTGGTAACCTAGTTGCCTATCTTTTTTAGGGACATACACAGGTGACTGTGGGGGTATACCGTGGTACCTAGGACAAACATCGGGCCATGCTTTGAAGAGTATACCTAGAGGGTGCTTCCATTTTCGAGTTGCACTTGCACCAGTAATTTGCTCTAGTGTTGGTTGTTGTAACTGTTCTTCCAATTAATTTAGTGTTTACCTGTCTTATCTTCTAGGGACTTTGTTAGTGCGTGTTGTTTTTGAACGGTTAGACTACCCTAGTGTGTCTTTGATATTCTCACATAGTGGAGGATCATGAGCTCCGCCGATCACGAAGGATTATTGGCCTACCACCGGTTACACTGGAGCCACCCCCGCCACCACTAAGGCAAAAGCTAGACCAACAAGGGTCTTTTGAAGCAGTCGGATCACAAGAAATTGTGCCCGACCAACACCCAGAGGAATCGACCATTTTAGACCTTGGAGCACAAGCTTTTGGTCTGGTTGAAACCTCCACCACTGATCTTTCGGCACCCATCATCGTACTGATTCATCCTTACTTATACCAAACAGTGTTGCACACAGCAATGGAAACAAATGTTGTTACTCCTTCTGGGAATTCTTCAAGTCCCACTATGGTCCTCACCACAGGAGAGTTTTCACCTCCTAACCCACTGTCATCGGTCCGAGCCACCATGTTCTCGACTGCCTCTACATCGCATAGTGGTCCACTCCCATCTTTGGCAACAGCCACAACCCCTATCACACCAAGTGTGACAGGCCCTCCGTTCTCATACAGGATGCCTAGTTCGGGTACAAGTCTTGTACTTTCCTACTCCACTTTATAGACTTCAGGTTTGGAGGCAGGGAGCTCTAGCGCTCCTCTGCAAGGTCACATGGGGGGCACTCCTGCTCCTTTTAATGCTTTCCCTTACAGAGGAGGTAATATACCTCCTTCGTCCCCTTCACTCTGTGGCTCGCATCAGCAATCCGCCGGGCAACCTACACATCATAGTTTATTTGGAGTGGAGAGTCAAGGACCACCTTCGCATAATATGCCGATAGGTTCAACATCATTTTCTTTGATCGGAACATTTGGTAACAACACCTTCTCATCAACTACCTTCCCGACTGGGGGCAATCCCAATTTTGGACAACCTATTCCTATGCAGGGTATTATTCCTGCACAGGGGGCAAACCTAGGAACTTCTTCCGCATCAGGGCCTTGGAATTCTTGGCAGGGATCTGTTCCCTCGTATGGAATGTTGATCTGGGGTAATTCTTTCCACAATCAATGGAACCTCGGACAAACTACTATGCATATCCCCACAGGATCGACATGGGGAAACCCTTCCCAAAGTTCTTCGAATGTAATGCATGCCCAACCATCTATGTCCTATTTTGGAAATCAGTCGATGATGTCTCCACATACGCAAAATCCATACGCTGGCCCGGACCATCGTTTCTACCAAAATCTAGGCCAGCAACCAAACTTTTCCTGGCAACCTGGTGCCAGTGAAACTTCGGGCCCCTTTTTCCCAGGTTATCACCAACAACCCAAACTACCTTTCTTGGCGACTTTGCACTTGCCAGATTTGACAAGGTTGTTGAATGACCCTATCTGTCACGATTCACATTGGCCTCCTATGCCGACGAAGTTGCCTTCGGACATCCCAAAGTTCAAAGCCAAGCCTAATGAAGATCCAGGAGATCATGTGACTACCTTCCATCTTTGGTGCTCATCTAACTCATTGAAAGATGACTCTGTACAGTTGTGATTGTTTCAACGTACTCTCATTGGGAGTGTCGTGAAATGGTACATTGAGCTCGATCGCTCAAGATACTCTTCCTTCGACGAACTGGCAATGGATTTCCTAAACCATTTCCAGTTACCTGTGAGATACGACGCTGGCACAGAGCTGCTCGCCAATTTTGAACAAACAACAGCGGACCATATCTCTAATCACATCCGAGAATGGAGACGTCAGAAGAGTTTAATTAAGGTGCCAGTCCCACCAACATTCCTACTTGAGTGGTTCCTTAAGTATTTGGTCCCGCAGTTATCCAAAGACGTCACGACGTCGGGAGTATTCTCCAAAGAAGACGACATCATGAGAGCTCAACAATTTGAGCTCATCTATTCTCAGTCTGGTTTATTATACAACATCTTGCCAGATGCGCCATGCTCAATACTTGATCAAACTAGACAGAGAGTTGGACCACATGCCGATGGTATTGTTGGTTCAGCACAAACAAAGCCCACTGAGCAATTGACGAAGCAGTTGCAGTAGTTATCTATACAACACACAGCGGCCAGCCAAACTACTACTTTGGCTGCTCCCCCTACCAAAACGTTGGAGGTACACACAGTGCAATCGACTAACCCAAAGGCCACCCAACAGCCTGAAGGAAAGAAAAAACAACGAAAGAAGGGTAAGGGGGGTAAAAAACCTAATGATAATGCTGGCAGGGACAACACTGAGAAACGGAAGGCGAGGTATCCATGCAACTTGTGCATGGAAGACCACCCGACCCATCTATGTCCTCGGCTTGCAGAAGCCTAAAAGTTTGTGACGCAGCAACAGCCTGCTATGTTGACCAATCCATTTCAACATGGGCAAAATCTAACCCAAGCCTCTGCAAGCATGGAAGGGGGCAGCCAAGAACCCTCTCCGCTTGCGAATAACCCCGCATCCATGAACGTATATATGGTTAGGGGTGATGCTTTTATATCGACTAGAGCGCATGACTATAGTAAACCAAGCACTTTTGAGAAGGGTAAATAAGTTGAACTCCCATATCTTCCTCTACAGATTGAGAAGACATTGGGTGAAACAATGACACACATTCCCAAAGGCGCATTCAAAAAAGCTTCTCATAACCCAAACGCAAGGGTCGCCCAGAACTACTCTGTGGTGGAAGATTTATCACAAACCCCTTGTGCGATGTCCGCTTTGGAGGTCCTCCAAAGCTGCCCTTCCTAAAGGAAAGCCTTGTTAACTGCTTTAGGATCTACTGAGACTTGTAATCTAGGTACAATCATGTTGGATACAACCGACTTAAAACCTCGTATGCCTTACCACGTAGCGTTTCAGATAGTAGTGGCTTATCCCACGAAAACTTTTACTCGGAATATCTTCCGCATGGTGGTTGATGAGGGCACCTCGACATGAGTTATGTCATTGGCATGTTGGAAGGTCGTTGGCCAGCCCATTTTGTATCCATCAGCTACTCTTCTCACCGCTTTCGACGGTCGTTCGTTCTGACCACATGGTATCGTTCCTTCTTTCCCCGTGCACTTAGGAGGGAAGACCGTGTGTGTCGAAGTAGAGGTAGTCGATGCTCCCCTCGACTATAACCTCTTATTAGGAAGGAGTTGGAATAATGCCATGCAAGCTGTGGTTGCTACAGTTTTTTGAGTCTTGTTGTTTCCACATGAGGGTCGGATAGTGACCATCGATCAATTGTCTTTCTCCAGACCTGACCCTGCTTTGGGGGCATCCACAGTCCCGATGATTGATAATCCTCAACCAGGTGTCATCAATGTAGGGGTTGGTTTGTGTCCATCTTTGATGGGTACCTTCGATTACCCGCCCCCTCAAGGCGATATCAATTTTATATGCAATCACTATAAGGTTGATATTTTTCAAGTTTCAGTGTTCCGCACGACTTACTTCGACGATCCATGGATACTTCCTTCCCCATCGGCCACAATGGATGGGACAGGGCACCTAGGCATGTCCATGCCCTTGTCTGTAGCTGAAGTAGTGTATTCTTTAGTCCATCAAACTTCAGCCCACATTGATCTAGCTCCTGCAGAAGAGTTTCATCCACTTCTAGAGCCTATTTGGGCTCAGGGTTCTCTCGCTCACATCGATTCATTAGACTTAGTCTTGCCCTCTGATGAAGCAATAATTGAAGCAATGACTGGTCCGAATAAACCCTGGGAAGATCTTCATCACAGATCATACTTCCTCCCAAAGTTAAGCTAAATTGAAGCAGGAGAATTCACCGTGACTATGACGGGAGATCGGTCTTGTCCTATTAATCCCTTAGCTACACATGAGGTTTATGCTGAGGGTAATATGGAAACTATCGTTGAAACCTTACCGATCAATATTTCTCGCAACCCTGGCATCATGGAGAATGTCTTCGTCGGAGCTGACTACTCCCCCGAAGAGATTCAAATATACACAGATCTTTTCAAAGAATTCCGCGACGTTTTTGCCCAGTCTTATGAGGAAATCTCAGGTATCGATCCAAAAATAGTTGAACATGAAATCACAACGTATCCTGATGCCAAGCCGGTTCGGCAGAAGCTTCGCCAATTAATCCTAAGAAAGCAGCAGCCATTAAGGTTGAAGTTGAGAAATTGCTAAAAGTCGGGTTTATCTATCTTATCCATTTGACCCATTGGGTGTCAAATCCTGTGCCAATAAAAAACAAGGCACGATTCGTGTTTGTACCGACTTCCGTGATTTGAACAAGGCATGTCCCAAAGATAATTTTCCCACACCTTTCATCGACCAGATCATTGATGAATGTGTGGGTTGTGAAGCATTTTCTTTCATGGATGATTTTTCGGGATATAATCAAATACAAATCAAACCTGAAGACCAACACAAAACGGCATTCATTTGTCCTTGGGGTACATTCGTGTATTGGAATATGCCTTTTGGTCTTAAAAATGCTGGAGCAACTTTTCAGTGGGCCATGTCCTTTGCTTTTCATGACCTCAAGCATATAGTTGAGGCCTATTTAGATGATTTAGCATCTCGATCTCGCAAGAGAATAGATCATCCCACACACCTCTGGCTTATCTTTGAACGTTGTCGCTACTTTTGGATTCACTTGAATACAAACAAGTGTAGCTTCTGCGTAACGTCAGGATGATTGTTAGGTTTCATAGTGTCAACAACAGGAATCATGGTCAATCCTCTCAAGGTTGAGGCAATAATTCAGTTGCCCCCCCCATGCACAATCCTTCAACTTCAGAGTCTACAGGGAAAGGCAAATTTTCTAAGACGCTTTATCGCTAACTATGTCGAGATCACCAAGGGATTTATGCGCTTACTTAAAAAAGATGTTCCTTTTTATTGGGAGGATGTTGCTCAACGCTCTTTTGCCGCATTGAAACATGCACTCACAACTGCCCCTCTGCTCCGGCCACCTAACTATAACAAGGATTTCCTATTATATCTGGTTGTAGCAGAGTCAACCATTGGCATGGTCTTAGTTCAGGAAGATGACTTGTTCTCAGAATATGTCATCTATTACCTGAGCGGAGGCCTCATAAGACCAAAACTCAATTATTCTCATATCAAAAAACTTACATTGGCAGCATTCCATGATGTTCAACGGTTCCATCATTATGTTCTATTTCGCAAGACCACCGTCATTGCTGTCGTGAATCCCTTTCAGTACATGTTGACACGATGGGTAATAGGTGGAAAAATTAGTAGATGGATAGTCATCCTCTAGGAGTTTGACTTGGATTTCGTTTCAGCGAAGTCCAAAAAGTCACTGGCCTTCGCAGAACTTATTTCGGAACTTCTGGTTGAGTCAGGTGATCTTGTGCCTGAAGAGTCGCCTATTAGAGGAGATATGTTTTTTATCACCTCTTCGGATCCTTGGTACGGAGATATACTTATCTATCTCCAGAATTTGAAGTGCCCCACTACTGCTTCTCGTGATGAGCGTCGACACATATGCCATCAAGCTAAGAATTGTCTCATACTCAATGATACATTGTATCGAAGAGGTGTAGACTACATCCCACGCCGCTGTCTCACTCACGAAGAAGTGGTTATCGTGCTTAACGATTCCCATACCGTAGCTTGTGGCGGTCACTTGTCGAGGTTGGAAACAGCCCAAAATATTATACGCACAGGTTACTTCTGGCCGACACTTATCAAATATTGTGTCGAATCGGTCAAGAAGTGCCACCCATGCCAAATCTTCTCTTGGAAGATGAGGGCACATCCCGCTCCCATGTTTCCTGTCATCACAGTTGGTCCCTTCACTAAGTGGGGGATTGATTACACTACATGCAACCCTCCTTCAGCAAGGGGGCAGCGTTATATCATCATAGTTGTAGACTACTTCACAAAGTGGGTCGAAGTTATGCCAACGTTTAAAGATGATGGAGAGACTACAGCTCTCTTTTTATTCAATCAGATAATAGCAAGGTTCGACGTCCCGAGGGAGATTGTCACTGACCATGGCAGTCACTTTCAGAACCAGATGATGACCGAGTTAACATCAAATCTTGGGCTACGACAAGAACATTCATCACCCTACTACTCCAAAGCAAATGGGCAGGTGGAAGCTGTAAACAAAAATCTTACGACCATTCTACAGCGAACTATCAACTCAGCCAAGTCAAATTGGCATTTGATGTTATACTCGACATTATGGGCTTACCGAACATATGTTAAGACTGCAACCAGTTTCTCACCTTTTCAACTCGTTTATGGGCTGGAGGCAGTCTTGCCCATCGAATGTAAGTTTTTGTCTCTAAAATTGGCAGTACAATTACTGCCAGACACTTCTCCACTTGAAGAACGGTTAGTATACCTTGACCAGCTCAATGAGCAGCGTCGTGATGCGGCCCTGGCCAACGAGGCTCACAAACATAAGTGTCAGTATGATAGGTCTATTCGTCCTTGGATTTTCTCTGAAGGCGACCTTGTCCTGGTCTATGACCAAGATAAAGACCCCCTGGGGGCAGGAAAATTCAAACCCATGCGGTTCGGACCTTTCATCATAAAAGAGGTTGTAAAAAAGGGCGCTTATTGTCTGGTTGATTTTGAAGGGAATGCTTTGGCGGAGCCTAGAAATGGGCTCTACCTCAAGAAGTATTACTCATAGGAAGGTCACTATGGGTAACTTTTTGTAACATATGTATAGTCTTTGTACTATTACTTTTTAGTTTCTTTTAGTGTTATGGATGTGTCGTTGATGTTATCTTTCGTCACTGTGGCAAATGTCAAGTGATTCTAAGGTGTTCGTTGGGTATGAAGATGGTGCTAGTCGGCACACTCGGAGGCTTGCCTCCACAACTTGGGTAATCTTTACACCTCAAGGCCAGTTATTATCTTCCGGAGGTATATGCTTAGGTGACACGACAAATAATGTCGTCGAGTATAGTGTAGTTATTGAGTTGCTTTGTGACGCTTTGTCATTAGGTATCTCTCATCTCCGGGTCTATCTCGATGCTCAACTAGTTGTGTCTCAATTAAACAGAGTATATCGGGTTCATGATCCAACTTTACACCGACAATTCCATAGGGTATGTCTCTTAGAACAAAACTTTGATTATATTACATATTTTCATGTTCCTAGAAGATTAAACCAAGTTACAGATACTCTAGCTAATCAAATTTTAGATTGGCATCTTGCACATATATGAAAGAACATTCACATAAATATGTAAATACATTTTTTACACATGATCCATAAGACACAAAAGACAAAAAAACATATATAATATCATAAAGTAACCAGAGTACATAGATGGACACAAGCACCTCAAAAATATAACCGATAATGAGTCACAGGGATTATGCCCTAAAAAAATATATACAAGTAGTGCTCGTGGCATGTCAAAATGTCTAGCTAAAGTTAGGGCCTATGGGCCTTGTTATACTGGTCCACAGTGTTGGCTAAACGCCGAAACAACCGGACCCACGTCTGTGGTGCCCCCACTACATGAGGTTGCATAGATGGTGGCAGGTCCTCAATCTCTGCCATTGGGACCGTGTGAGTGAGCACAGTAAAGTTACGCTCGACTCATCGCAATACCCTCTCAGCCTCTCGGACTAGAAGATCTCCTGCTACTATTGGTCCCCCTGCGGCGGCGGGTGCGGACCCTGGTCGAGGACGACGCCTATTCCTCGCATAGTCAGCAGGTCGCACTGGTCCCACATCTACACAGAATGAACACATATCCGTCAAATACTCTGGTATAAAAAAAAATGATACATATAACGAAAACAACATAAAAATTACATATGTTTAAAACACAAAAAAAAAATACAAAGGTGGAGACTTACCCATGTCCCCTCGCTCCTCACCAGGAGGTACTGGTATCTCAGGGTCTCTCAAGAAATCAATCCCAGCATAGGGGTAATCCTCTATAACCGGGATCTATCGTGACAGCCACGCAAAGAAGTCATCATTGAAGGACTCATTGGTCCTTCTGCCACCCTATCGCGGCAGTAATACTGCCCATCTACACACAGTAGGAAGAGAGGCATGATGTCCTCGTACCACTACTCGAGGACTAAAACTCGGAACTCTCTCAAAAAAGAATGAACACAGAATGGTCCCGAACCCGAAGTTCCTATGTGTCCACAAACGGCAATCTATCATTTGTCTTTTCATACACATAAGCAATGTGGTACTCCAATCAAAAACTTGTGCATTTAAGCACTGGATTGCACAGTTCATCTGTGCATGGGACGCCTGATGTAGAGCCGCGGAACCAGTAATTCGCCCAAGAAGCAATATTATCGCATGTGGCGATAAGTTAGTGATCTTGCTTATGGGCACCTGCATGCTCAAGCGGTCTGTATCATCTGCATAGTATAGGCCTATCAATTCCACTATGTTATGCGGCCCCGAAGGAAAAGTCCAGAAATTGATTGGTTCCCCTCTCCTGGAGAGGCGAGTCAAAAAGTAAATGTCCTCGACCGTGGGCACCAATGACTGCCCCTCTAACATGAATGCCTCTGCATCCAAATGCCAGTAGTCAACCAAGGCATTCAGTAGCCTAGGTTGTGCCTGCATGAAAGGACATAGAAAAAACTTGAGTAACCCACATTGCATCAAGGTAGCCACAGCATTGGGGTCTTCCCCGACTAACTCATTCACCTCTTCATTCTCTCTTTCTCTCCAATGGACATACATCCTACAAAACACAAAGGTTCAAGAGGGTTAACCCTTGCTTTTTAAGCCTTTTTCATTCAATAAGGGGGTCCACGCATGTTGTAATGGTGACAGTCGCGTGTACACGTGTGCAGAGTTTACTCTGCCCGAATGTACACATGGCCTTTCCTAAGATAGCCTACGTGGACCTAGGGCTGACCTTTTAAAGGTCGATGCCCCCTTAAAAAATGAAACCCAATGCAAAAAAAAAGACATAAAATGCAAGATAAGAGAGTTTGTACTTACTTGGTCCAGACAGAAGTTCGTTTCGTCCACTATAGCTCCTGGAATCACCGCTTTTGACAAAGGGGTTATTTTGGCTCCAGAGTCAATTTCCAAATCAGCAATGGTGATAATGAGCTACCAGCTTCTATTTATAGACTTTTTGACCTCTTTTTGTCACTTTTTTGGCCTCCCTTATCATTTTCTTTATACCTAATACCATTTAGAGTGATTCAAGATTTGCATAGGAGGGATTTGATCCGGTATTGGGACAGGTTTTTGGAGTTTTGAGTAATTTTTGACTGTCCGTGAAAAAAAAATTCCGAGGATCAACTTGAGCATATAGGTTAGGTTTCTACCCTAACTTTTGTACCTTGTTATATTTTTCATTTGCCATAGGATCAATCCCATCAGGTTGTGACACGGAACCATCATAGCTGCTTTAGAAGTGTCGCAACTTGGTGGCAGAGCTTACCAAAACATGGATGCCCTAGGTAGATCCTGGTTGCATTATGGTATCCATGTTGTCTCTAAAACACTGTAAGCTCGGGAGTCCTTGTAGTTTTTCCTGAATACGAGTTTGAGCCTCATTTGCATGATTCTTCTTCGCTCTTGACCTCACCCTCAAGACTCCCAAAAAATAATGGGTCTTCTTTTAATCCCTTTTCAGACCCTATAAACATGGAAAGATTGTCGAGCGATCTTGTGGCCTTTCACGCTCGTTAAACTGAAATTTGAAGTCATGTCTGTCCGACGGTATTTTACCCCTTTTTTGGTCTGGACAGTCAACTGTATGAACAAAGGTATACTCTATGGAACTTCAGTTCTCTAGAAGAGTACTCTCAGGTATAATTTTATCCCTTTTTCGGGCCTGAGGGACTAAACTTACGAAGAAGGAACCCCCACGGAGTCCATAGTTAAGCTCTTTTCAGACTCCCTAAAATTGAAAAGATCGTCGAGTGACCTTATTCTTTCACACTCATTAAACTGGTCCAGAAGAACATTCCTAACGGAGTGCATAGTTAAGATTTTTTCAGACTCCTTAAAAATGAAAAAATGGCCGAGTGATCTTGTCCTTATTACACTCGTTAAAATGGTTTTGAATAGACGTCTTGTCAGTGCTAGTTTACCCCTTTTTCAAACTGACTAGACTATCTTCGAAAAAGGTACCCCAATGGAGTCTCCTTTTATGATTTTTCAGACTCTCTAAATATGAAAAACCATCGAGCTTACCTTCTCTAGGCTCATTAAACTTACATCGAAGGGCGTTACCATTGTGTGTTTTGTTAACCGCATTTGCATATCTTATACGCCAGCCTTGTAACAGTTTACTTCTGCGTTTTAACACCCTTGGCCCCCGGAGGATTTTTCCCGAGTATCATTATTCTGAACATCAGTCTTGTCCTTGTGCCTTGAACTTGTATGTTTGTAACACTCGTTCCTCCATTGTAATGTAACATTCCTTTATTATTTTTTCCAAAATTATTGAAAAAGACAAAAAAAAAAATCAAATATACCCCAAAAAGAGGAAGGGAAAAGTATTTTCTTTATTGGCAGCATAATGAGTCGCCCTTGGATAAAGCACATCTGTCCACTTGTTCATCAAGCTTTGGGATGTATTACTACCTTAGGAAGTTGTTCTCACTACATAGAGTTGTGTCCTCCTCCGTTTGGTTATTCTTCCAAACATATGGAGTTTGTGTTGCCTCCTGCTTCTTATGATTAATGCCATGCTGCCTAAGTCTCATCATTTGTCGTGTTGTTGTCCAAGGGAAGTTTCTACCAAGCTTGAGTTGAACCCTCTACAACTTGTCTCTTGCCCTCATACCCGGCCATCCTGAATGTCCAATCAAGTCCTTGTTCGAAATCAATGAAGCCTTAAGTCTAATAATCAAGATTATCTAGTCCATGACCGACAAGTCATCGAAGACCTCTCGGTAGCGAAGTCGTACACTCATATTACACTCCTACCTTGAGTTTTGAGGATTTTGAAGTTGTTGCTCGAGCTCTGAAGATCTCATCTCCAGCCATCAGGCCGTATCAGCTTCTAGAAGATGGATACTCTATATGTATATCTTTTTGATTTCAAGATGTAGCTCCACTATGTATTGTTCGTGGCTACACTTTATATAGTTATTTGACATGGATCTACAGTGTATTTGATTGGTAGCCATGATTCTATTTTATCCCGAGCATGGGTATGCTTGCCTCGGTGAGACATTTGTTATTTTGCAGATGGCGCCTCCTGGTTCCTGGTCCCTGGGCTCACTTGTTCAGCACATCCGTAAAGATTGGTAATGTATTTCGGCCATCAGATGCTCTTCTGACCTCACACATTAGGGGGCATCTGTTATAACTCTAATTTTCACCATACATGCTTACCTGGCATCAGGCCATCTCAGATCCCTTCTTTGCCAAAAGCATTGTTGAACAACTCTTTAAAAAACCTCTTCTATAAGGGCCCATGTGCCCTACTCCATTACTGCACGCATGTACACGTTATTTGACCTAAAACAGCCCGCGTGGACCGACAAAAGCACGAAAAAAGGAAAGTTGTCGATGGAACACATAGCTTTGGGAGAGTTAACTAAAACCCCCAGCCATGCATGGCTGAGGGTTCGTCCAAATACCTAGCTTCTTCTATCCTATAAAAGAAGGGTTAGGGGTCCCATTTGGAGGAGGAGAAATAGAGTAAAGAAACTCTGCCCAATTGCATATTCCCATTGTCCCAACCCTTTAGCCATCCTTATGCAAGAAGAGATACAAAGCAAAGAAGTTGGAGGACATTTGAAGAGGAGCCCAGGATCAGGATTCACGGAGCAGTGGCCAGTCTCGACATTGTAAGTTGATTCATTAAAGTTAATAATAAAGAAATGATTTTCCCATCCCACTATATGAGTTCTTCATAGTTCAGTAAATAGATATTTGAATCTCTAACCCATTAGTCTGTAGGTAAAATGCATGTGTAGTTTGTTGCTTGTTTTGTACGCAAGTCAATCTTGAGAGGATAGCTACCAACAAGCGATCAAGTATGAAGAAGGATCGACATCGAACATCTGGAACAAGGTATGTTGGTCTAAACCATGTATTTGCCGAAAAGGAATGGGGTTTAAGTTTGGGGACAAACGTAGAAAGTAGATTTCTTTTGGTCATATCTGAATGCATAAGATAACCCTATTTGCTAGTCCATAAGGGGATTTCCCTCACAACACCTCTTCTCTTCCCCTTCTATAATTTCCCTTCCCGAATCTCTCATATTCCCCTCTTTTTCCCTTTTCTTTTTTGTGTCAAGATTACCACACTTAGTCGTTTTCACTATGTTTTTGGAATTTTGGACACACGGACTTTCGAACTTGTATTATGCTCTCTTTATCCATATATCAGTCTGCAAAACACTTAGTTTATTTTTGTATCATAGATTTTTGGACTCACAAACCTACATTTTATACCTCCACTTCTCCCACAATCTGCCCAACATATTTCAGCACTTTTCCATTTCATCTATTTGGACTTTTGGACTTACAGAAATGCCTTTCCATTCTAATCATTCGCTCAAGCTCTCTGTTGTCACATGTCCCTTCTTTCACATTTCTCGAGTCACATTCAATATTATCTTTATGGACTTTACTACTAAATTCATTTCTAAATGGCCACTAATTAATGGTTTTTATATCGAGGCTAGTCACATTTATTTTGAGTTAATGCTTCCATCGACAGAAAACCTAACCTAAAATCATGTTACTATTCAAAGTAATATTACAAGAAAATTTGGCCAGCTCCATGAAATTACTCATGAGAAAACAACAATTATGTGGAGATACCTTGAACCTCTTCGCCAGAGAAGACCAGAACTATAATTGGTCTGGATCATACTGGTATTATTCAAATTTACTTGGTAAAGAAAACAACAAGTTGTGGACTAAAGGGATAGTTCTCGCGGGTTGCATTCCAGAAGTCTTTGAATGCAAGAATATTGTCACCTGGTGCAAAGACAAGTTTATGCAGAACAAAAGGGTCATCGCATTGCAGAATAATTCTCCTATTTCCTTGGCGCCTTCAATATTTAGGGAGATGTTGAAATTGTCAGAGTCGGACCTGGTTTACAAAGCGGAGGAAGCTAGAAATTTTCTAAAAATAAAAAATAATCGATTCAAACTTCTTCAAGAATATTTACATGACCCTGCATCAATGCCAGACGATATATCTAGAATTCAAGTTCTTTGAAAAATCCTTATAAATAAATTGTCTGGTTATTTACTCGAATTGTTGGCCAAGATTCTACGGAAACCGTTCTTTGATTGGCATTATATATACTGCATTTCATAGTTCACGAAAATGCAATCTTCAACTGGGCAAAGATTATTTCAAATGATATTAATGCACAGCTGACAAATTTCAAAACTAAAAAGAAGTTTTATATGTCATCTTATTTGTTATTTTGTATCACATATTTCCATACTTTTGAGGGTTTAAATATTGCCAGAAGGGTTAAAGTAAAGGTAGACCCCATGACCATGTGGTATCAAGCTTTATGTAGGAAGAGGGTCGGCCATCATTTCTATGAAGTATATAATGATTTTGTGTCTAAATTCAAAAAGTTATTATTTGGTGAAGACATTTCCCAGCTCTCATTGGAAGCGTCAACTTTTCTAAAAGGGAAAGGAATTCTGGAAAAAATGGAGGATTACAATATCATAATGGTTTTTATGTTCTAACGAAAAACCAAACTTTCTACCATATTATATATCTGATAAGTTGTTCATTATTGAAATAGCTAGACAATATAAATTTTGGTTTCACACATTTTCTGAGGAAAGGAAAAAGCAATTCATACCTCTCCCGTGGAAAGTCGGTGAAATTATTCTCAGAGAAATTTCCAAGATTGACGAGTATTCCACCTATTTCAACCATTCCAACTTGATATATGCAGGGGAAATCAAGGGTTTTGACCCAAGTCATCTTTTTTACAATCATTTGATTTCCATCGTCCTCAGTCCTACACTTATAAATTCAACTGTAAGTGGAGAAGAGGAGAATGATAGCCATAACCCTAATAATCAAGAAGTTGACGGAGACTCTGGTGATATAGAAATTGTCATAAGTACCACAGAGCATCATAAGGAAAGAGGTAAGCCTTCAAATGAGAAGAATTCTCAGTCACCAACTGTTTCTCGAAGAAGTTCTCTACCAAAGACAAATCTTAATCCTGGGGCATCATAGCCAAGAAAAATACAGAATAATAATTCAGGGGATGATTAAGAAAGAAACCCTCCTCGAGGGAACTTGGAGAACCCCCACAAGCTAAAAATTAAAAGAAAAAGGACTAATTCACAACAAGGAGGAGGAGAAAAACGTGCACAAGAAAATGATTTATTATTAGATAACATGGACTTAGATGTGGATATCGAAAATATCACCTTCCCAGATGTAGAAGTTCCTACTAGAGGAAATGTACAACATACTTATGCACTCATGGTCCAAGAGGAGACATTTTCCAATGAAGAGACTTTTGTTGTACAAAATGCCTCTTTTGACAAGGAATCTAAGAAATTGGTCTTTGAAAGAACTGCGAAGAGTAAAAGTGGGAAATTGCGGTCCACCATTGATACACAAAATATGTTTCCTTCTATATTGTCATCCATTCATAAAGTTACAGGGGATGCACTGGATGTTTCAATTGCCAATATGGAGGAAGAAAACACTCGATTGAAAGAAAAAATTAAAGAACTGGAAGCAACTCTCATGCCTCCATCTATTCGGGATTCCCCCGTTGCCATGATTCGTCCCGAGAAACATTTTCAAGAAACCCAAAAATCAAGTGCTAGAGTCAAGGGAATCTCAAATTTGATTATTGTTACTCGACATCATTTCGAAGAGCATATTAAGAAAAGAATTTCATTGATTTTAGAGCTGTGGGATATGGCAAAAAGCTTTGCCTCTCTTGGTTTGAGAATTCAAAACACTGGGAATATTTGAATACAAATTTGAAAAATGATGAAGGTGTTTACACAGATGGAGTTGTGATGTTTGCAATAAAAGTTTCGGCAATGACAGAGCAGATGAGAAAGCAAGAAAATTTACCTTCCTCGAGCCGCATCAAACAACTAAAAACCCATTGGATTGAAAGAATCAATGTATTAAAGGGACTATCAACTCAATTGTTTGATTTATCAAAAAGGAAAATGGAAGCATACTAAAAAATTCTTGATTTAGATATCGTTGGCACCATTTTTGAAGTCCCAGACCCCAAGTATCTCTCAAATTCAATGTTCATGACTCGACAACATTTCGAAGGACAAGTTGAAGAACTAAAAAGGGCATCGGCTGAAAAGTTTAATACTATGATTGAATTCACACATGATGATATTGACAGTTGGCTTGTCAAGTATACCAATAAAAATGAGGATATTGAGAATACATTGCAAAATTTATCTATTGATCTTAGAGAAATCGAAAAAGAGTTGTTTAATATTAAAGTAAAACAAGAAGTGATCGTTGCCCCGTTAAGGGATTATATTCAAGAATGGTTAAACAACTCAATTGCCAAGATCTTTGAAATTCCAACAGAAGCAGTTACAACCAGTAATCAAACCGCAACAAGCAAGGGTACAAAAGAAACAACAACAAGCAAATGAAGCGAGAGATACCATCATAGTAACTCCATATTGATCACATACTTCTTCCTTTATTAGTTTCCATCCAGTTATTCTTCTTCTTTAACTAGAAAAGCATAATTGAATCTTGATAAACTTATTTTTGTCTTCTTACCAGATCCTACTATTTGACATCGGCCCACGCTCATATTTCTATTTCCTACTTTCCTGTATATGTTTTCTTTATGGTCCACAGGAGCCCCAATCCCAGTCCTTTGGACAAATGCCTTTAATTTCAACGCATTGTAACAAACATTATTATTTTTTAGAAATCCTAGAGAACTACGTCGGGATCAATTTTGATTATATTTTATAACTCTGAGTCATGAGTATAAATTATTTGAAATTGGTCTATCATAATCTTCTTTTGAGCTCTTTAAGTATTACTCTATAAAAGTTCTCTTATGTGAATGGGCCATCTTCTTTTATTTTGAATGTGATCAAAATCTTTATTTTCACTATGATGGATGAGAGGATATTTTATTTATTTATTGTAATGTGTGATATGTGAGATTCATGGTCCATTTATGAGGAATTCTCTTTTATAAATACTCTTTTGCTTTTCAACATTTTGATTTTTCTTGAGCATTAAAGACTGGTCTATATTAGGGTCCTATATTATTCTTGATATGAAATTACAAAGAATATCATAAGCCAAAGAGGAGTACCACCTCTTTAAAAATGCAGGAGGATTCATATCCTCATGAGGTTGTCGTTTATATCCTGATAGATTCAATTGTCAAAAGGTACCCATCTGAATAGACTCTTGGTGTCACGTTGATTGTAGTGGTACCCCTCTTCCATAATCCTTTTTTATTTGAACCCACTCGCCCGATTATTAAATACTTATCTCAACAGCTCGAGAAAGTTGCACTAATCACATTTCTACCACTCTCTAGTCAGTAATTTTGTGTAGACCTACTATCCATCTCCATATCCCCCCCCCCCTCCCATTCCCTTTTTTTCTTGTGCACCCCCTACATATGGCCACTTGAAACAAATAAATTGACTACCATGTTGTGAACATGGGACAACTATGTGAAGCCTTGGACACAAAACTCATGAAATAACAATCTGATACCAACAAAAACTTTGTTATAGTTAATGACCAACTTGCTACACTTACTACCAAGCTCAACGCAGTGGATGACATAAAGGAAAACCTCTCTGCATTTCTTCAAAAATTTGTGGACACCAACTACCTAGAAAAACCCTTAGACTAAGAAAGATTTGAATCTTTCTACTCCATGGGGATTCACTCTAACACCCTTGTTCATGATTTGCACCTTCATAAAGTGGATGTGAATACATTTGATGGCTTAGACCCCATTGCCTTATTCACTCAAATCGAACACTATTTTTCACTACATGGCATCAATGATGACTTATTGAAACTTTCTGTCAGTGCCTTATATTTAAATCCTGAGCATTAACAATGGTGGAAATGGTGTAAGAATTCCCACAGAGGTTATATTGCTTGGAATCAACTTGTCACCGATATTTATGAGTTCTTTGACACTGATACTCATCATTTGGGCCACTTAACCAAGATTAAACATTCAGGTACAATTGAATATTACAACTTTGCTTTTGAGTAACTGGATTTCAGCATAGAAGGCATGTTGGATACCTTCTTTAGAGAATGTTTTATTAGCGATCTAAAGGAAGAAATATGTGCTCATGTCTTAATGTCTCACCCTACCACTTGGCTCTAAGCCACTCACCAAGCTAGGGAAGCACAAGAAGTGGTTACTACTCAAATAAAAAAAACATCCTTTATTCCCCACCCCCATCCCACCAATCCTTCTCTTCCCTCTCCTCCTCTCAATATCCACAAATTAAATAGGGTTCAAATGGTCGAATGTCAACTTAAAGGCCTTTGTTACAATTGTGATGTCAAATATTTTCCTGGGCACAAATGTAAGGAGAAGAAACTTTTTATGTCCATTTCCATATACACTGCAGAAGATGATGGTGATGCTCTCCCTGAAGTACATTTGCCTCAACCAAATTATGGCACTCCTCCTTCTAATCAAAATGTTATGGAACCACAAATATCCCTCCATGCCTTGACTAGTATTTTATCTCCCCAATGTAAGTTTTAAACCTGTGAAGTAAAGCAATGCATACAGATTCTTAAGCAAAACAGAAATTAATCAATGGCTCATACACATAGTACATAGAAATTTACACTGGAAACCCTTAACTGGGAGAAAACCAGCCTTCCTTTGTGTCGCACCTTTTAGCTCTTAATTGTATTAATTTTACCATTCACAATACAATATTTTAGGTATTTTGTAGCTACCAAAACCCTAATCCCTTAATCCGGGATTAATTTAGAAAACCGCTAAAAATACCAAAATCCGCTAAAATAGAAAAAAA
>ML827303.1:20920-35672 GCA_009831015.1 Picea engelmannii | reverse complement strand
TAGGTTTCCTTGGTATATATATAGGAGACAAAGGATACAATTATAACGAAAGGGTACAATGAAGGGTTCTATCCTACATACAAATATAACACTAGAATTGTAATAATTCAATATCTAGGACTTAATAAGGGGTTTTATACTTAACAATGGGGCTTTGTCTAGGGATTAACATGCCCCTCCCCTTCAAACAAGTTTTTTCCTCAACACTTGACTGACTGCGAGTGTTTCTACATGAATATTTCATCTTCCCGTGTTGCCTCTTCCACTGGTAGGTTCATCCATTTGACAAGGTACTCAATAATTGCTCGATTTAGTAACCATTTAATCATTGTTTCAATGATTGTTTATGGTTCTAGTATGATTTTTTCTTCTTCATTGATCTCTGATAAAATAGTTTGGACCGAGATCTTGTCATCAACTACCTTCTTTAAGTAAGAAACATGGAAGATTGAATGTACGCGTGAAGATGGAGGCAACTTCAATTTGTAAGACATACTTCCAATCCTTTGCACACCTTATAGGGGACATAATATTTGGGTGTTAATTTATTGTCCTTCTTTTGTTGCTTGAGGGAAAAAAATTATATGGTTGTAGTCTCAAAAATACCCAATCCCGCACTTCAAATTTCCTTTCACTGCAATGTTGATCTGCTTTCATCATATTTTGTGCCACAACCAAGTTTTCCTTCAATAGTTTGAGAACCTCGTGTTGTGCCTTATGTGGTCTTCCATTGTGTGAACCTTTGTATTCCTTTTTAAGGGTGATGTGATGGATGGAGGATGATATCCATAAAGTGAAAAAAATGGGGAAATTTTTGATGAAATATGGAAGGATGTGTTGTACCACCATTATACTAAGGGAAACCTTCTTGACCCATTATGTCTATTTATCGAATTCAAAGCAATGAAGATATCATTCTAGACATTTATTCAAAATCTCGGTTTTCCCATCGGATTGAGGATGGTAAGATGAGTTGTGAGCCAATTGAGTACCCAAACAAGAAAATAATTCAATCCAAAAATTTCTAGTGAAAATTGGATCTTTGTCACTTAGAATAATCTTGGGGACTCCATGTAGCTTCTGGATTGTTTCCATGAATGTTGTATCTACTGTACTTGCTTTAAAAGGATGAGAAGAGAGCAAAAATGGGTATACTTTTTCAATCAATCCACGACTACCATAACGACGGTATTTCCTTCATATTTGGGTAAAAATGTAATAAAATCCATTGAAACATCTTCCCAGCATTGACTTGGTATATCTAATGGTTGTAGGAGACCTGGCATCGTGATTCTCTCTCCATTATTATGTTGGCAAACCACACATTCAGACACAAACTTTTGAACTTTAGTTTTAATACCTTCCCAAAAAAAATCCTTCTTGATCCTATGGTAAGTTTTTAAGAACCCTAAATGTCCTCTTATAGGATACATGTGCAATTCCATAATGACATTCTATTTGAGTTGGGAATTCTTACATAAATATAGGTGATCATGATACCATAGAAAATCCCTCTTCCATACAAATTTATCTAATGTACTGGGGTATTCTTGTAGTTATTGAATGATCTTGCTTCCATTCTTCCGTTACTTATTCCACCCAATCAGATTTCATAATAGAAATAGCACATAGTGAACCCTCTATTTCTTCTTCTTTCCTTGAAAGTGCATCTGCTACAATATTTTTCTTTTCTTTCTTGTAGATAATTTCAAAGTCATAACCTCGCATTTTGTAACCCATTTTTGTTTGTTCTTCTGAAGACAATCGTTGCTCCAAGAAGTGCTTCAAACTATGATGATCTATTTTTACTTTGAAGTGTCTTCATATTAGGTAAATGCATAATTTCTTAATTGCATGTAGTATGGCCAACATTTATTTTTCATAAATGGGTTTGAGTAAGTTTTTCCCTTTAAGTTGGATGCTTTCAAAGGAAAGGGGCCTTCCTTCTTTCATTAAAACTACATCAATGTCATGGCTTGAGGCATCACACTCCACAATAAATGTTTTTGTGAATTCAAGTGTGGCTAGGACAAGAGTTGTACACAAAGCCTCCTTAATTTTTTCAAAAGCTTTGGTTGCTTCATGAGTCCAATAAAATGCTTCCTTATTTAATAATTTTGTTAGAGGTGCCACAATTTGACCATAGTTTTTGAAAAACTTGCGGTAATAACCTTCCAATTCTAAGAATCCTCTAAGTTTTTTCAAGGTTTTTGGAATTGTTCATTCCCTCGTAGCTTTAATTTTATTAGGGTCCACTTTTACACCATCATGAGATACAATATGACCCAAATATTCCACTTCTTGAACCTCGAAGGAACATTTGGAAGGATTTGCATAAATGTTTTGCTCTTCCAAAAGTTGTAATACTCTATCAACATGTTTTGCATGTTTTTCCCAAGATTTGTTGTAGATTAATATGTCATCAAAAAATACTAACACAAATTTTCTAAGGAAGGGTTTGAAAAAAAAAATCATCCATCTTTGAAATGTTGAAGGTGCATTAGCAAGTCCAAATGGATTAACCAAAAAATCATAATGACCTTCATGTGTTCCAAAGGTTGTTTTGGGAATGTCTTCCAACCTCATGTTGGACACACTGACCACACTGAGAGGGGGGTGAATCAATGTGAGTCTCTTTTAACACTTCTTACAAAACTTTGGTTAGCAATCACCATCTATTCATTACTTCCATTCATACTTAGTTTCTTTCATGTAAACATATCTCAACAACATACATCAACAATAATGAACACAAAGAATACCAGATATATGTGTAAACTTTTTGTATTATGTGTTACATGAGACTACAATCTCGGGGGTTTATCAACACCAACTGAAAAGAGCACCAACTCTCAATGCAAGACCCTACCTACAGATCTCAGGACCAACTGAGAAGAGGAATCCATCCCTCAAGTACAAGACTCAGCTTGTAGACATAATACAATCTGTCAATAGGTACGTGACCTGTCTATACTATAGCACGTGTATGTATGTTGCATGTCTATACTGCAGCATGTGTATGTATGCCTCCTTCCCTCTACCATCCTGCATATACCTTCAGAAGACTAGGGCATCCATTCTTCTACACTTCTGAAACTTTCCTACCTCTGTCACATCCACTATTAACATGTCACTACATCCAACCAATCACTGCAACCAACCTGAGCCATACATACATCATCATACTCATCATCAACCAAGTACAAGTAGCTCAAGGGTGTGAGCTATAGGAACCATATTAGAATTGTACCATACATGAGAGTGTTGCTCACTCAAACAACTAGCCAACATATACCATAATCAGATCACACAATAACCATACCAGGAGTCTTATGCATGTCCCTCGTGCATGCATCATCATATAACATAGATATCGCTCAACGATATCAAGGTTATACCAAACATGAGAATGCTACTCACTCAATCAACCAACCAACATATATCATATCCAGATCTCACAACAACCATACAAAGAATGCTTCAAGCATTCACCATACCATGAGTAAATCTAAGCATCAAGAAAACATATAACCATACCAGAACTTATGTAATAGATCTGAACCTGTAGAATGATATCCTAGGAACTTGCTTCAAACTCCAAGAACCTGGCACCATCACTGACTCAAGCTTTTCATGTCCTCTCCATGTATATGCGGCCTTCCCTTCTTCTGCATGCATATGTTCATGCTTTGGACTTCTGCAACCCACATATGTATGCGATCTGGCCCACTGCAGCCCATGTACAGCTTCAGAAAACTAGGGTTTTATGAACCTCCGAGACTTTCACCATCAAACTTCCTTACTATCTCAGACTTGTGGAACTTCTGATGCGTCCATGAGTACCTGCAATGAACCTTTCACCAAAAATAGATCTTCAATATGCTCAAGAGATTCATTCACATAAGATACCCTTACTCTCTTATTTATACTCTCCAAGTAACTTCCTCTAGGGGTTATCTTCTAACCAACTTACCCAACTTCCTTCTTTTAGGGATAACCCACTTCTAACCACTTTGTCCACTTACAACCACTTTATCCACAAATAGTAATCTCTCCACTTCTAGTTGCAACTAATTTTTTTTAATTGTTTTCTTGTTGCAACCACTTAACCCATGACTAACCACTTTGACTAGTCAACTTCTTCTAGGAGCTTCTAGAATAATTTGACTTCTTTGACCTTCTAGGGGCTTCTAGATGACTCATGAGGGTTCTCCAATTTCACATGACCATAACTCTCTAACCATGAGGAGTTATGTGGCGTTCTACATATCACCAAAAATGGCATGACGAGCATTATCTATACAGAATATTCTCACTTTCAAATTTATTGATCTTCATTACATTATTCCTCAACCAAACTTGGGTTCTTTAACCACACATCTAGGATGACTCAACCACTTAACCATTTGGACTTCGTAAAGTGTCTTCTCATGAGGGATTTCACCATACGGGGACCACTTTGGAGTTCATCCATTTGGTTCTTCATATAAACCATGACATGACATCAATGATACAACAGTGATCAATGTTTACATTCATGACAACACATCACTATGACACCTCATGACATCAACCCTCTGAAATCAATTACATCCATGACCACATGATCCAATAATCAATGATATAAGCACATCACTATGACAATACTTGACATCAACCCTTTGACATCAATCCTTTAACATCAATGTCAACATAGTACAACACCTCATTCTGATTTGATGATATCTCAAACAAAGATCCAAATTAGTAAATAAATTGTATCCATGTAATTCATCTAATAATTCATAAATGACAGGAATAGGAAACTTATCTTTTATGGTCATTTTGTTGAGTTGTTTGTACTTTGGACACATATGCCATGAACCATCCTTCTTTGTGACCATCGCGACTAGTGAAGAGAAAGAACTTAGGCTAGGTTGAATGATTCCCACCTCTAACATTTCTAAGATCATACGCTCAATCTCATTCTTCTATGCATATGGATACCTGTAAGGCCTAATGTTAGGTGGTACACTTCCTGGTTGCAAATGAATAACATGTTTGTGATCTTGAGTCAATGGAATACACTTAGGCATTTCTTTGAATACCTTAGAAGGGTTGTTGATAACTATTTGGAGATCCACTAAAGTAGAGGATATATATGTTTGAACATATAGTGAGAACAATTGTGCAATTACACCATGGTGTCCCTTTTTGAGTAATTTTATCATGCTATTAGAGCTTATTACCTTACAGGGTGTCCCTTGGATACCTCTAAGCTCAATTTTCTTACCTTGCGAGAAAAATATCATGAAAAGATCTTGAAAATTAAGGGCCAATGTTCCCAATGATTATAACCATTGCACCCCTAATACAACATAAACACCACCCATTTGGATGGAAATCATGGGACAACCCAAAAAATACTCCCCCATATTGAGCTTAATACTATGGCACTTCCCAGAATAATTTATGGTACCTCCATATGCAATCGTTACTTGAAGCTCTAGTGTTGGAAATACAAAGCAATTGCGATCTTTTGCTAAATTGTAATTGATGAAGTTATGGGTACTACCATAATCAATGAACATTGTTACCTTTTTATTTTTGATGTATCCTTGTATCTTGACGGTTTTTGGAGTACCGATGACAACCAATGTGTTGGGGTCCAGGTATGAACGATTTATTCACCCTTTTCATACATTAATTTATCAATCCGGGTGCGTATCCTTTCAAGGCAACGTGAAAGATATATGCAAGGGCAAGAGTACAATTCGTTCTGGCCAAGGGTTTACAATTTAAGATTCAAAACATTACTATCAACTGGATTAACTACAACTTCTGAAAGGTACTCATAAGAATCATACGCTGTAACAGCAAGCATAAGCTAAGAAATAACGTACTGTAACAGCAAGCATAAACTGCTAAATAACACACTATAATAGCAATCATAAAACTAATAAATAACACACACAGGAAGACGCAGCACCTGATCAGAAGAGCGGGCCCAGCTCTCTGATCAGGGTTGCGCTGGTTACAACAAAGATGAAGACAACAAAATAGGTAATTCTTTATAAATCTGAAAAAGGTTATTACAATCTCAATGGGGACATCCCCAGTTACAGGAATAAACTGTCTTTTATACATCAAAAGGGGGAACAACCTCTTTCCCCAAAACATGGTAACCGTACCCTTTAAAATATAGATTAGTTGGAGGGGCACCAGTACCAGATAGACAAGATCAACGAAATGCCCAAGATGGTTCAGGGATCTGCGACTCCAGTTGTGCGGCCTCCTTTGGCTTGGTCGTTGTTGTTCTCAAAACAGTTGAACAACAGATCTGTCTCGGGATGTTGAGGCCTTGATTCCTGTTCTCCAAAAGCTGCAGTCAAACATCGTTTTAGTGCTGCGAATAGGCAAAAATCCGTGACTTCACTTCATTAATAAAATATTCCAATAGACAAGGTAGGGGTAATTACCTCATGGATTTAGCACAGTAAACATAGGTAAATAAGTGTAAAAAGTTCAAAAAGGTAATGGAAATGTAGCAGAAAGATAGCCCGATTTGGTGCCCAACATCTCCCCCCAACTAGCCTTTTGCATGCCCTCATGCAGTTCGCCGCTTCCGCAAGTCTGGATTTTGTTGACTATTGGATTCCTGAAAATGGGCGAGATCGTATTCTTCGGCCATCTCTGTTCCTGGAACTTTAAAACCATTTGAGAGGTGAAAGTCTTCCCACCAATCTTCCAGGACAATATATGTTGGAGTGTAATCTTCTACTGGCAACCAAATAATGGGAAACTGAAACTGGAGTCCCATCCATCGAATCCCGCTTGTTCAAACACATGCCACATATTTGGGCACTCTAGGGAGCACTCGTGAAAAATTTGGTGCCCCAAAAGGTTCCCTGTTCCAGACAGTTGTAGGTGTCATCATCCACCTTTTCTGACAGCAATCAAGGGCTTCTTCATGAAATGTGACTATTTGCTTAACGCAAAGATCAAGGCACCAATTTTGTGTCCTCATCATTCTGTCTCTATTCGCCTCAATTCCCAAAAAGGTGTTGTGTTTATTGAACATGGTGGCTGCCCTTTCGGGTTCTCCTCTTACCATAAACGGCTTTGTAACCTGATTAGATTCAAATGTGTTAAAAGCCTTATGCTAGCTGATCTGGTTGAAAGTGTAAGAGGTGAGGGCCCTTAAATGAATGTCTCCCACATACGGGACCGGATTGAAATCTCTGTCCAGGCGCAACAGATATCCATGCAGGTAAAATTCACACATCAAATGTTGAGTTGGCACGTCGTGGTGCCTCATTATTCGGAGGAATTGTACACCATTTTCTATCTTATAACTAATCTCATTTTTTATGCTCTCCATGCAGAATAGAAGAAAAAATTCATGTAAGAATAAAGAATAACTAGAAGCAGGGGGGAGACATGCCATCACCTCTTGCGCCAAACTAAACATCTTCTCTTTATCCATTTTCAGTTCTACCACTTGCTTTTCCAGCTGCTCTGTCTTGAGTTGCTGCTTCGCATGCCTTAATCTCATGATGTCTATTCGCTCCACGCATTCAAAAATAGTTGTGGAGGCTCGTTCCTGCGTTCTTCTGATCTCGCTTTGATACTGAGTCGCAGTAGATTTCCAATTCTGCACTTCGACCATTAAGGCATGCTCACGATCTTCAAACAATCGCTCGACTGGGTCTGTTTGAGTAGCAGCAGATGTTATGGCTGCCTCATCCGTCTGAGTTTTTGTTTCTACTCCTATGGTCTTGGGCTTTCTAGCTTTCTGCTTGTATTTCTTCATCCGCTCCTACAATTTGTGTACCTGTTTCCTTAGTTTCCTGACCTCCATCTTAAGTCGCGTTGTCTCCTTCAATTGCAGCTGATGTTTTTGTTTTACTAGGAGTCTTACGACCTTCTCGCCTGGCTCTTCCATTGGCTCATTCTTCGGGACCGCTTCTCTTGGTCCCTCCTCTTCGCCTACAACTAATTCCTCTTGTTGCGCGCTCACCATGACTGGCGGTTCCCCTGCGAGATGCTCTCCTACCGATGTATTTGTTTGAATATCGTCCACCTCGCACAATTGTGGCTTTTGTGATAGAATTGGAGGAATGGCGAGATCTTCTTTTGTACGCCGAAGGTAACGAGTTTGCCTTGCTCCTTTTGGAATAAGGGAGAAAAGGGAGAAATGGTAGGGATCTTCAATATTTGGTCCCGAGGTCGACACCGGTTCTTGTGGTTTGGCACCAACCTCATGCCCTAGTTCTTCCAGCACCTCTTCCATGGGCTCTATGGTCGGGGTGGTCACGACCTCTTCTTCCTTCTGGTTGTCCTCCTCCATCGATTCCATGGTGACAGGAGATCCTTGTGGAATACCCTCGGTTGCAATATCAATCAATTCACCTGCTCCTGTCTGTTGTGACCCTGCTTCTATGGTTGTCATGCTATCAAATTGTTCTGCTAATTCCACAAGAGAGACTGGTTCTTGTGGGGCAGCCTCAGCCATGGTACTAGTGGGTCTTTTTGTGTCAACTTTCGCATCTTCCATTGATTCCATGTTTTCGACTTGCTCTTAAGGAGCAACCTCTTCTTCGAATGCTTCAGCTTCCATTTCCATCTCTTCCGGTTCCTCCTGGTCAACATAGTCATCTTCACCTGCATTTTCCTCCTCCATGGATTTTGGTTCATCTTCCTTGGCAGCCACAGCGGCTGCTACTTCTTCCTCTGTGGAGTCCTGAAACAGTTCCCATGGGATCGGAATTTGTCTGATGGTATTCATTACTAACAACTGAACCAGCCCATGGTGGGTGACGGTCGCCAATACCTGTCGCGACTCCTAAGCTGAATGTGCCATTAGGTGAAGGCTTCTCAATAAGAAATAAGGCACATTTAGTGAGAAAGCCTCTGCTTGGGGAAATCGCAGGTGAGTTAGTATTCGAAGATGGTATTTGAATATGGTGGAGTATCTTCCTTCGCAAGTCATATATCTCATGATTAATTTTGCTACCTCCTTCCATGGATGGGGCAACGAATTTCGGTCATATCCTCGACCCTTCTACACAATGCTTTCTCCTGCCTGTAAAAAGGCTTCGGGAAACTCTGGAAGGACAGACCTTCTTGAAAACCATCACTGTCTGTTTTGAGAGAGTCCACTGACTTCTGCGATGGCTTCCTCTGTCACGGGAATTTCAATTCCGTGGACCCAAGAGATTCCTTCTCTCAAGTTGAGTGTGAATTATGTCGTGATTTCTTCGTTCGACCCTTTCAATCTGTCAAAGTAAACATTCCAGCCCACATTCTCAAAGACCTGCCATACCTCCTGATTGTTCCGAACTCTTGTTGTATCTTCAGTTTCATGCCGCACAGATCGTCCACCCATTGTTGCAGAGGCGGAGTCAGCACGACGAATGCAGTTAGCTGGTAGGGGAAAATGACAGGGCTCCAAACCGTTGGCAACTGAAATAACATCATATTGCTTTTGGGGCGGCGGATGAAACAACTCTGGTATGTTTGGAAATGATGACAGTTTGTGGTGGTACTGTCAGAAATTTAATGCAGCGTGTTGGGGAGGTGACCGATTATGACTCTGCGCATACGAGTACGCATTTGACATATCAAGTTATGATTACGGAGTATCGAAATCATTAGATTTTGTTTGATGAGGATCGTGTGTCATAAATGTTTTTTGTGGTTTGTCATCATTTGTTATGACGGTTCCCCCCCCCCCAACTTAATTACGGCTTTCCACGGCACGTTATGATGTATTTTTGGAATATTTTAATTAAATCTATAAAAGTCAACGGAGACGTACCTGGGGGCCTACCTTATGGTGGAGTAGCAGCAAAAGGTCTGACGGAGTAACAGCGAGTAGCAGCAACGAAAGAATAATGGTGACGGTGGAGTAGCAGTAGTTGCGGAGTAACAGCACCGGCGGAGTAACGACAATTGCGAAGTAACGGCACCGGTAGAGTAACAACGCCGGCGGAGCAACGGCAGTTGTGGAGTAACAACACTTCGTGAAGTAATCAGTGCACACCGGTGGAGTAACAACAACGTCTTTATAGCAGTACTGGTGGAGTAACAGCACCAAGTGTTACATTTCTCCTGGTCATATTCGTTTTTTATCCCTACAATAATACAAACAAGTAAATTTTTTTTATTTTATTTTTTTTTTTTTAAGGCAAAGTGAGAGTGTCCTTCATTCCAACAATCATTAAATCAGATGAGTCAGAGAGGTGTTTGACAAAGGCATTTCTAGAGCCTGGACAGTGGTATAGTTTTAGACGGTGTCTGTTTACTAAGAACGAGGTATGATTCTTGTCTATTGTAAATAATCTAACCGTTCCATTGTCGAACATTGGCGTCCACTTGGTATGGCCCCATCCAGCGAGTGCAAAGCTTGCCTTTGAAATCCTTAAATCAGGAATTGTAAAGTAATGCCCAATCTCCCACATGAAACACCTTACTTTTGATCAATTTATCATGCCACTTCATTCTCTGTTGTTGAACAGCAGTGGTCTTCTGGATAGCTACTAACTGAATCTCGTCCAACTCATTCAGCTGTTCCAGTCGGTGTTTTTGTGCTTCTGATGGGTCTAGGCCTACTTCTAGAGCTGTCCTGAGTGTACTGATCTCAAATTCCACTGGAAACAAGGGGACTTTCCCATAGACCAATTCAAATGGTGAAAACCCAGTTGTGTTTCACCATGTTGTTATGTACGCCCATAAATCTTCTGGAAGTTTCTGTGCCCAGTCCCGACAATGACTTGCTATTGTCTTTGTCAAGATATTTTCCAATACCTTGTTTGTGCTTTCTACTTGCCCATTCGCCTGGGGGTGATAGGGGTTTGTCACTCTATGCTTTACTCCATATTTATGCATCATCTCTCCTATCATGTGAGATGTGAATTGTGATCCTCCATCCGACACAATTTCCCTTGGAGTACCGTATCGGGCAAAAATTTCTTCAAAAAGAAAGTCTGCCACTACTTGTTCTGTTGCTCTTGTGACCGCTCTGGCTTCCACCCATTTAGTTACATAATCAGTGCAGACCAGGATGTAAGTTTTCTGATGAGAAGGTGGGTTGAAGGGTCCAACAAAATCAATGGCCCATTTCTCAAATGGTTCAAGGACTATCTGGGGTTGTAGAGGAATTTCATTTGCTTTCCCAGGTTGTCCCATCCATTGGCAGCTATCACACCTTCGGACATAGTCTCGGGCATCATGAAAGATGGAGGGCTAGTAATATCCCATTTGCAGCACTTTGTGACCTATTATTTTATCTGCAAAATGTCCTCCACAGGGTCCATCATGTGCAGCCTTCAGTGTCTCATAGATATTATCTTCTGCCACACAACGTCGAATCTGTTAGTCAGCCCCTGTATGAAAGAGATATCCTGTCATCCATGAATATCGAGTACTCTGGTGAATAATCTTCCTTTGCTCTTTATATGACAGATGTCGAGGCACCTTCCCTGAAGCAAGATAATTAGCAATATCTGCATACCACAGAGTGTTAGCAGAGATTGCAAAAAGATGTTCATCTGGGAAATTATCTTCAATTGGTGTATCCTTACCCTCATGTTCTATCCTAGATAAGAAATCTACAACCACATTTTCCTTCCCTGGTTTATCTACTATCATGATATCAAATTCCTGTAGTAGCAAGATCCATCTTGTGATACGACTAGGGGTAACAGGTTTATTCATTAAATACCTGATAGTTGCATGATCAGTATGCACAAAGGTAGGATACCCAGTAATGTAGTGCCAGAATTTGTTGATGGCGTAAATGACAGCAAGGAATTCTTTCTCAGTCACTGTGTAGTTTAATTCAGGCGGAGCCAAATTCTTACTAACATACTAAACTGCGTATGGTATTTTGTCCTCTTGTTGTCCTAATACTGCACCAACCGTTGTTTGGGAAGCATCTGTATGAATATGGAAAGGTAATGCCCAGTCTGGCCCTCTAAGGATTGGAACGCTACAGACCAATTCCTTAATTCTCATAAAGGTTGCATCATAGTCCTCTGTCCACACAAAATCTGAATCTTTTGTTAGCAATTGAAAAAGTGGATGTGCTACTTTAGCAAAATTTTCTATAAAACGCCTGTAATAGCCAGCACAACCAATAAAACTGCGTACCTGTGTGGGCGTTTTGGGTGTCAGGAAATGTTGAATTACCTTTGTCTTTGTTGGGTCTATCCGAATTCCTTCAACTGAGAGCAAATATCCCAGAACAATTCCTTCTTCCATCATCATATGACATTTTGCCGTACTCAACGAGACACGTGCTTGTATACACCTTTCGATAACTTTTTCTAAATTTTTCATCCCTTCAAGAAATGAATCCCCATATGGAGTAAAGTCATCCATGTAGATTTCAACACTGTTATCTATCAAATCAGAGAAGATTCCCAAAATTTCGCTCTGGAACGTTGCAGGAGCATTACATAGGCCAAAAGGAAGGACTCGTTATGTGAATGTTCCCCAGGGGCATGTGAAAGTGGTTTTATCATGATCTTCAGGAGCTATCTAGATCTGGTTATACCCACTAAACCCATCTAGGAAGGAAAAAAACTTTTTTCCAGCCAATGTGTCCAGAACTTGATCAATAAATGGCAAACGGAAATGATCTTTCTGTGTTGCCTTATTTAATTCTCGATAATCCACGCATATTCGCCATTTACCATTTTTCTTAGGGACCAATACTAATGGAGAGACCCATTTTCTATCTGAGATGGGGTAAATAAAACCTACGTCTAGTAATTTCTGAAGTTCTTCTTTCACGATATTTTTCAGTGCGGGGTTCATCCTTCTCTGAGGTTGTCTCACAGGATGACAATCCTCCTTAATATATATATGATGGGTGCATGAATTAGCAGGGATCCCCTTCATATATGTATAACCCCGGGCGAAGGCCTCTTTGTGTTTCCGAAGGACATCCACAAGTTGCTTCTTCTGAGGCTCTGACAGGGCTGGATTAATATTCAGGGTTTTTCCTGGTTCTAGTTCTACTGGAACACTTTCACTAGGTGCATCAACAGGTAGCTGCTCTAATCCTTCTGATGTTTCAATTGTTTCCTGAGTCTCACAGCTTAAGACAGATTCTAGGAATTGTCGATTTGTTTCAGAAACAGAGAAAGGGTCGTCCATAAAAGAGGTAATTACATCATCTTCCGATTATGTTTTCAACTGAAGGGCTTGTCCAATAGTGAGAACTAGCCTCAATTCCTCATTTTCTGTTTCGGACTCTTTCCCAGGTAAAATTTTCTTGCTTCCTATTTGTTTTATGGACGGGTTTGGTTCTCCAGGTGGGTATAACACTAAGTTCTTAATGTTGTGCCCATTGGAAATAACCATGTGCCCTGATCGGCACCCAATGTAAGCATCTGCAGTAGCCAACCATGGTCTACCCAAGATCAAAGGATGGACGCCCACTGAAGATTGTGTCTGTAAGACCAGAAGATCTACGGGATAGTGCCATGAATCTACTGAAATTGTTACATCTTCCAACTTTCCTACAGGTTTAACTGTGGATCGGTCTGCCAATTCCAATACTGTAGGTGTGCATTTCAAGTTACGAAGACCTAATGCATGCATGGTTTCAGTGGTGATGACATTGATGGCAGCACCCATGTCTACCAAGACATTTGGAATCTGTACCCCATTAATCTGTACTGTCAGAATTTGGTTCCCCGGATCTCCATACTTTTCAGGCATTGACTTTCCCGTCATGAAATCTAATAATTTTCCCATAACATGAATGGTAAGGGGGTCTTTGGATTTCTTTGCAGATTTCTTTGAACAGTATTCCCTAAGAGTCTTTGCATATATTGGCACATCCTTCACCGCTTGTAACAAGGGAATTTTAACAAATAAATTATGCAGTTCTCCTAATAAATCAAATTCAACTTGAGGGCTTGATTTACTCAAAGTTAGTCTCTCTGGGTAAGGTGGTTCAGATTGATGTTGTTTTACAGGAGATGCATGATTTCTATCTGTTGGCGTTCGGAAGTCACTCCTGGATTGCTAGCAGGAGAAGAGCCCGAAGCCCATCAGATTTAATGTCACGGTTTGTTTTAAAGGGTGATCAAACGGAAGGAAACTCAGAACTGTATCGTATCAACTCAGAAACCAGACCAAGCATGCATGAACGAGTGAGGTCTTGCGTAAACTCCAAACAGTGAGCTGCAATAAAGGGCGAGCAGGTGGAAGAGTCACGCGAGAAGAGCGATATGATCTATTACAGACATCCGGTATGCAACAGATTAAAGAAGAAATGAGTTCAACCGCAAAAAACCTTTTACATTCAAACCCATAAAAAACCAGAGGGCACGACACCGCCACAACAAATCCTTTGCTGCAACGTAGCACTACTGTGAATCCTCAAGCAATAGACGAAACAGAGATGGAAAAGAGGGAAAACTGTTTGTTATAAACCAAGAAGTCTCAAACACAGAGGCATAACAAGGAACCAGAGAATGTCTGAAAACAATACAGTAGGGAGCTTAGCTCTACCATCGATCCCTACAAAAATGGCGAAAACGCCTACATATACTCAAAATTACAACAGCGGGGGAACCAAGAAAATGCATTGAAGGCTTTGCGTCTGCATGGCCTCTGACAGTCAACACTTGCAGCTTCTGAATGATCCTGCAACTTATGGCAGACGTGATGGGACTTCTGACTGTCCTGCAGTGGTTTACCAGACGCAATCTTCGTCAGGAAGGACTATCAGTCTGCTTGTACGCTTGGTCCTTTC
>ML827303.1:3107-16170 GCA_009831015.1 Picea engelmannii | reverse complement strand
TTGTGTGTAACCTTATTCTTGGCTTGAATATGACAAGCAAATCTCATAAATTCCATAATATTTCCAAGATGTTTTAGGAAAATCTCATGTTTAATGTCTTCTTTTAATCCACCTATATGTACTTCCAACAAATGTTCATCACTTATGTCATCCACCCATGTAAGCTTCCAACAAATTTTTATCACTTGTGTCATCCACCCTTGTGGCCAATACCTGAAATTCTAAATTATAATATTCAATATCGCCTAAGTGTCTGATTCTTGTCAATTGACTGAAGTAGTCATGTTCCCAAACTTTCCCATATTATGCTTCTAAGTCTCTTGTAAATAAACCCCAAGTATAATGATAGGAATGGGGATTCCTTTTAACTATCCATTGATACAATTTATTGGTTTTATCGCAAAGTTCAAAGTTGTTGTGTGAATCCTTTGCTTATCATCCATAATATTATGCAGTTAAAAATATTGCTATATTTGGTTCACCTGGGTAAAGACATATGTTCCATCAAACTTCCTTAATTCAACCTTGATAAGGATCACTCCTTTTGGAGACCATCCATAAGTAACTCCTTTATTGGAGTTAAATCCCCCTGGAAAATTCTTATTATTGGGAATTTGTTCAACCTGAATACTACCCTTATTTTCACGAGTCCCTTCAAACACCTTATCAATTTTAGGGAACCTCCCATTTAAGGATTCTAAAATCTTCTTTTCCATTTGTTCCAACTTTCCATCAATTTTATGTTCCAATTGTTCCATCATTCTTTTCATTTGTTCCTTATTTACATCCATCTTCCTTTCTAATTATGTTTGAGTATTCATCAAATCAACCTTTTTCATTGACTTGTCATTCAATTCGTTGATTTGATTGTTCAATTTTGATAGTTCGTTTCGTACATCCTCATTTTATTCATGGGTCATGGAGGAGCTTTATGGAGGTTTAAGTGGTGAATTAATTTTTGGATCTTTCTTTGGTGCCATGGGAAAAAGTCTCTAATTTATTTTTTAAACGAGCTTTCTAACCACGAAAAAAGATCTTAAAATCACCAGAAAATCACTTGTGCAAAAACCCTAACTTCCTCAAGGAATTTATCATAAAATATAATGACTCAAAATCTTAAAAAAAATCCACATGTACTTCATTGTGCTAGCTCATGATTCTAAAAATTTCAAAGTCTAAAACTTCACTAACAAAATTTACAATGAAAAATCCAAGATAATTGATTTCAATATTAGTCACAAACCTTGTCTTCCATGGACTATATCTCTGAAAGTATAGTGCACCAGAATCTTGCTTTCGGGGAAAAATCCCCTACAATAGTGGGCTTACTGCAGCGTACCAATGACCATATAAGAAGCTAATTCCATAAAGAATATTGAGTGAAGATATAATAACCTAATTTCAAAGAAATCATTAACTATTGGGTGAACGAGAAAGATTAACTCACCAAGAGTCCAACGGTTGATGTCGTTCCCGATTGTTGGAGTCCTTTCGTCTTTTCCAATGGCCCCTCTACAACCTGCAAGAATTTTAAACAAGAAGACCTATACAGAGAGGTAGTTATACTAATACATACCCATTAGTTCTATGAAAAATAACAGAAAATATCAAAGAAATTAGTATTCACTGAAACATATACAAAAGCATTGCAAATATAGACAATAATAATACAATACACTTTGAAGGAATGAGTTTTTGTATTATTAATAAACAACAACTAGGTAGTTACAGATTTTACCTGACTGATGTGGCGTTGCCTTGTTGAAAGAAATCCTAGATTCCTCCACCTCAGATTATGCTATAAGGATTGGTTCTGACACTAAATTCACCACGGACCCAAAGATAATATATGGGAGACTCTTGGTTAGATAGATTGGTGATCAGAAAGAGGTTGGAAACAAGGGTTTCTAGGTCAAGAAACCAACAACAACAAATATATGTATGGCCTTACAGACTCGACGAGGATAGCTAGATAGGTGTTTGCTCAAATGTGAAAAGTATCATTACCTTTCTCCATGAGGAAAATGCTCCTTTTATGTGGTCTCTAGTTGGTTAGAGATAGTTGAGTACGGGTAAAAGGAATTAGGCAACTAACCGAACCCATAACTCGTCTTTTAATTTGGCATAATTATATTTTTTTAAGCATTTATTGGCATGTACGTGATTGTCCCTTAAGTAGCCCATGAATACGTGGGTTGCATAATTGTGAGGGCAGGTACATCCTCCAAAAAATTGTTTTTTAGAAGGACTCAAGGAGGTATGTGAAGAGTTGTCTATAAGGAGGATAGGGATAAGTCCATAAAAAGCATCAATGCTTCAAATGTGGTAATTGATGATATAACAAACCTAAAATTTTGACCTCCTATACTATGACATTTCTTCTTAGTCTCCCCAAAATTTCATTGTTTGAAACGTCTCAGAAAAAAATTATAGCTAAAATCCCAAGAAGACTCATTTAAAATTGAATTCAGGATGAGTTAAAACCCTATATTCCATAGGATATATCTCTGAAAGTATAACAACCCAAGACCAGAGATTTGTAATAGAGGTACTTTGATATGTCTCCTAAATAACTGTAAACTTTCATTATCCGAAGCATACCAGAAAAAAAGTTATAGCGAAAATTTCAATATGACTCACTTGAAGAAGAAAAACCCTAGGATCGATGCTCTGATACCAAATGTTATGAAACAATGCCTTGAGAATGATAAAAAGTCAATGAATAACAGTCCACTTCAAGGGGGAAACCTCCTTTTACAATATATCTAATTCAGAAGACAATATATGATGAGATGAGGTGATCCCAAGACTAGGTCTTTGTTGATGGGTCTGTTGACGGGCGAAATTGATCGATCGTCAACTGGAAGAACAAGTCTAGTTCGGGGTTGTCTAAGTAACCCAAACCGTTTGGTGTAACTCGTTCTAACGGGTTTAATGGCTCTGTTAGCCTATATATATATATGTAGCGAGAGAGAGAGAGGTGAATCTGGAATCATCAGGAAAAATACCTTTTTAGAACTTGGCCATTCACCGGGAAGGTGTCTGGTTGTCCCTCCAAATTGTGTAGACGGAAAGAGCTAGGACCTAGTTTTTCAACGATTACGAAAGGTCCCAACCACAGGTTTTGGAACTTGGAGTGTTCCCCTTTTCCCTCGTGAGGTTTATCCCACTTGAGAACCAGGTCTCCTACCTCGAAATTTCTATCTGAAGAAGAGTTTGAATCAAACTGGCTTTTCACAATCTGTTGCTGTTGATCCAGCTTCTTCTTTGCCTATGCTCTTACTTCCTCCAGTTTTAACAAGGCATTGATTCGACTTTCCAGAGGAGGGCAGACCTCTTCTTGGACTTTCTGCGATAATTACAGAGATGGGCGAAGAACATGAGGAGGTAGGATTGCTTCTCTCCCGTAAACGAGAAAGAAAGGAGAGTTACCAACAGAAGCTTTGGGTGTTACTCTGCCAGCCCATAGTGCATTAAACAAAGTGTTGTGTCGGTTCTTGTGGTTTTCAAAGACTGTCCTCTTAATCATCTTGATCAAATTTTTGTTTGTTGATTCTGCTAGGCCATTTCCTTGGGGGTAGTAGCTGGCATAATATTTCAATTTAATCCCTTTTTCTAAGGCGAATACATTCATATCAAGGGATGAGAAATAAGATGCGTTATCAAAGACCAAACATTCGGGAATGTCGAATCTAGTAATGATATTCGAGTTAAGGAAAGATACTACCCGATTAGTGTTTACCACTTTCAAAGGTGCAGCTTCGGACCATATGGTAAAATAATATGTTGTTGTAATGATATATTTATGCTGTTGTGAAGAAGCAGGGTTAATTGGACCTATGATGTCGAGACCCCACTACTGAAAAGGTGAATCCATAGTAACAGGCTGCAAAGGGAATGCTGCCTTTTTCACTCGTCCAGAAGCCTTTTGGCAGATTATGCATTTACGACATAATGCATGGGCATATTTAAATAACCTGGGCCAATAGTACCCAACCCTTAACACTTTGTGATCAATGGTGTCTCCACCGAGGTCTCCACCAACCTCACCTTCATGGAGTTCAGATAACACTTTTATTGCTTCATATTTTTCCAAACAACACATAAGAACACCATCAAAATTCTTTCGAAACAATACATCATTTATTACCTGGAAAGATGCAGA
The DNA here is from genome assembly GCA_009831015.1 of Picea engelmannii. Classification (NCBI taxonomy): domain Eukaryota; kingdom Viridiplantae; phylum Streptophyta; class Pinopsida; order Pinales; family Pinaceae; genus Picea; species Picea engelmannii. The sequence continues at coordinate 12,005 of ML827303.1, read as the reverse complement.
TTTTAACCTGAGGGCTCTTCTGTTTTTAGGATCGAGATGATAAGCAGCAGAGCCGCGTGTTAAATAAAATCTAATATCATCATACCAAGAATCAGAAACAACCTGTGTACAGCTGACCTGTGTCTCATTGTGTTGATTTACAGTTGAGATGTTAATTTGACTTTCTTGTTCTTCAACAGAATCAGCCACTAGTTTACATAGGCCCTGACCTCTAAAAATTTGTGCAGGAGTTATTTCGAGGTCGTATTCTTGTAATGATGTCATCCAATTTGCCTGTTTTTCTCCCAGTTCCTTTTGTGCTAAGAAGTTTCTTATGGCAGGGTAAGGAACGATGACTTTAGTTCTAGATTTCAGCAGGTATGATCGGAAGTGTTTCACTGCTTTGAAAACAGCATACGCCTGTTGATCTATAGCTGGGTAATTTAGTTCAGCCCCTTTAAAATATGAGCTCATGAAGGCAATAGGGATTTCATTTCTTTCAGCATTTTTCTATGTTAACACAACAGCGTAAGATCGGTCAGAAGCGAAAGTGTAAAGAGTGAAATCTTGCGAGAAATCAGGACTCATTAAGGAAGGGGCTTCCACTATGGATTTTTTGATGGAATCAAAGGCTTGACCTTTTGTGGTCCCCAACAATACTAATTTTCCTTTTTAATTAAATTCTATAACGGTCTTACCATTTCTGAAAAAATTAGGACAAATCTTCTAACAAAATTAATCTTGCCTAAAAAGGATTGCATGGATTTTTTAAAGGAGGGGGGGGGAGTTTGGCAATAACTTGAGTTTTTTCGAGATCGATAATAATTCCATCACTGGACACTATGAACCCGAGCAGTTTGCCTTGTTCCACCGCAAAGATTGACTTCTTAGGGTTGATAGATATTCCATACTTGCGGCAACATTCTAGAACAGTCCTAAGGTGAGACAAGTGATCTTTCTTGTTTCTAGAAAAAATGGTAACTTCATCAAGATAGACCATTACTGATTGATTTACGAGGCCGCAAAAAGAAATGTCCATTGCTCTCTGGAAAGTGGCCCCATCATTTATGAGTCCAAAAGGCATCTTCATGTAGGCATAAGTCCCCTAGGGTGTACGAAAAGTGGTTTTTAAATGGTCTGCTAGAGACATGAGGACCTAGTTGTATCCCAAAAAAACATCTAATAGCGACAGTCTTTCGGAACCAGATACCTGCTAAAGAATTTGTTCCATTGGAGGAATGGGATAATTGTCTTTATCAGACACTCGGTTCAAGTTATGAAAATTGACACAGAGTCGAATTTCACCGCTTTTCTTCCTTACATGAACTAGATTAGAAACCCATTGTGAGTGTCTCACTGGAAAAATTATCTTTGCATTTAGTAATTTATTTAGTTCTTTCTTGACAGTCGGTTCTAATTTGGGGTGTATTTTCCTTAATTTCTTTTGAAAAGGTTGAGTTTGTGGTTTCATGGGGATGACATGTTCTATTATATTAGGATCGAATGTTTTCAGATCATCATATGTCCAGGCAAAAACGTCCTTGAATTATTTAAACAGTTTTATAAAGGTAGATCATTCTTGTTCGGAGCATCCTGTTCCCAAATTGATATTTTGCGGATTATCTTTAGTCCCTAGATTTATCGTTTCATAAGTCAAGGAAGAATTGTTTGTTTTACAATTGATTGGCCCTCTAAATTTATCATGTAAATCATAAAAAAATTCTAGTCTTACAACAGATCTGGAAATAGAGTTTACCAGATCAGACGTCGATTCAAGAGATCTAGGATCTGATATTACCGTGAAGTTGTGGACGTTTTCATCATGAGTGCCTTCATCAATGATTGAACCTTGGAAAGTGTCCTCCATATGCAAGAAGTTGATGATCTAATGATCATCGTTGAACACTCTCCAATTGGTGATGTTATTCGGGATCGATGGCCTGAACAATAATTCAATCGAAAATGCATTCGGAGAAAGACCTTCTGTGGGCAAACATTTAGAAGCAACATTAGCCAATAGGTCAGCCTCAAAATTACTTAGTCTAGGAATGGAATTGATGTTAAATGCTAAAAAAAATTGTATCAAACTCCATACCTTAGTTTGGTAACTTCTCAAATGTGGTGACAAGCAGTGTATGGAGTTTCTTACCTGTCTGACCACTATCTCCGAATCACCGAACACTATTAAATTTCTTACGTCCATATACAAAGCTTTCTTAAGCCCTTGTAGAAGTGCTTCATATTCGGCAGTATTATTAGTGCACTCAAACTCTAATCGACAGGCAATGAAAGTCTTATTACCTACGGGGTCAATGAGTACACATCCTGCACCGGCTCCTTCTTTGGATTTGGATCCATAGAAGTACAGTGACCATATCTGAGCTTCGTCAGCAGTGTTTGGCACATTTGGCAAGGCTGGTGACTGAGTACAGGTCATGAGTTATGATTGTTGCCCGGGATTCGTGAAGGGAGGAATTTTGGTCATGAAGTTACCGAAGAAAGTGTTCATTCTCTGCATTTCGAATGAATCAGTGGATGCAGTAAAAGGTTCATTTATATCATTCATATCTGTCACGATATGCTTGAGATAGCGTTCGTTGTTTATCCTGATTTTATTTGGATGTTCGTTTTCCAGCAACCACAAATGAGACCAGTCTGTGGCCAAGTAACCATGCAGTTGCTCGGACCAGACCCTACTTAAAAATAGACCATAGACTTCTGGGATGTCAACAACAATGATGTCAATAATTTGGTGAACCTTAGGATTAGAAGATAACCTAACCAGAACATTCTTAAGTTCATTGATTACCTTAACATTCGTCCGATCCAGCTGAATGATTTTGAGACTAGAAGGTTGAAATTCTGCGTTAATTTTTTGGCAAACAGATAAAGGCATCACAATTGATGATGCACCGAAGTCCACCATGAAATTATGTACATTTCTATTGAAAATTTCAAAAGTTAATAAGAAAGGCGGGACATTTTTACGAGTGTTAACAACAGAATTCTATTGATTTTTCACCGTTGTCCCTAAAACAATTTTATCTACATTTGATATAGTTTTTTCAGTTAGATCCCTTTTATCCGGAAGTTCGGATGTCATTTTAGTGGGGATATTTTGGGTTGTTTTGGAACTGATTTCTGCAATCTTCTTGCTGCTAGGATCATTGTTCTTACTATTTTCTGTGATATTTTGAAGCATTTTCTACAGAATAAGAGGAAATTTCAAAAGCTCGTAAACAAAAATATTAGCCCTCAATTTTTTCAGATCTTCAATCAAGTCATATTGTAAGACTGGGGCTGCTAAACTTTGTTTTATTTCAGCTTGTTTCGATTGTTTTGGAGGCACATTATTACTCATTTCAGAAGATGGTTTGCTTTGTGTTTTGCTTCTCATGTTGTAAGGGTGAACAGTTTCAAAGTTTGGTTGAAAGATACTGTCAAAAAAGTGTCCGAAGATATTGGGAGATGAGTCCTCTTCTTCAGCTACTTCTTCCTCAACTATGTCTTCAGAACTTTCAGGAGAAACAAAATTATCATGTGCTTCAAGAATGGTTTGCAAGGCGTACTGCAAGCTTTCGAAATTAAGACCTTCAGTGGTCTGGTTTGGCCGATTAGGAGGAAAAGGTTTTCTGAAAGGAGGTTTAAAACTTCCTTTGCTTGAGGATGCCTCCTCAGCTGATATCTTCAAGTCAATTACTTGATTTGATAGTTTTTGAAAAGCTTTATGCAAGCTTTCCGGGTCTAAAGTTTTTGGATGACCTTTGACTTGGGGAGGTCTCGTAAGGATTTCTATTTTCTTCTTAGAAGATGAAGTTGTTTCGGTTTCACTATTGAGATTGTCTTTCAAGCTTATTATATCCTTTTCAATTTGGCTAACTTCCTCAAAGGCTTCCAACAATGTAGATCTTTTAGACCTTTTAACCCAAATTACTATATTATTATGTAGAGCTTTGGTGTAATATGCAACAATTAGACTTTCTACAAGCATTGAATCTACGGGAATTTGATTCTTTAACGTAAGGAATATTTGGTTAAAATATTTTAATTTCTCCTTACGGTTCATTTTTAGGCTAGAGAGTTCCATAACCAAGACTTCAAGGGATTTATCGTCTCCAGATTTCTCTAAGAAACAGGTTTCGAATTTGTCCCAAGAGACAATGGTCTAGGGTTGTTGGGTGAAATACCATGTGGAGGCATTGCCCTCAAAAGTATAAGGAAAGCGTCTGCATACTACGTCTTCATGATCTACACTTCAGAGTCTTATGGCCAACAGAAATTTCTTTATGTGATCTTCTGCAGATTGCTTGGAATCCAGATCACATTTAGGTGTTGAGGTCCAGATACAGCCACGGCATCTTGATCAAGCCAGGGTCTGGAGGGATTGTTTTGTTTTTCCATGGGTGTAGGTGGTGTCGAAGGCTAAGATGGTTCAGATGAGGAACTACCTTCGTCAGATGACTCTCCTCCCGACGAGGATGGAGATGAACCAGGTGGGGAAGGTGAGATACCAGATACTCCAACTCCAAGAGTAGGGGTTTCAACAAGATCTGTAGTATTATCTTCAAAGGGATTTAAAAGTAGACCAGTGCCTTCAAGTTGTTCTTAGATATCCGAGAAATCTAAAGGTTGATTGAGAGGCCTACTAGGTTGTCTAATACAGGAAAAAGCATTGTGTGTCCTTATAAGTGACTGACAAACAATTTCTTGTGCATCGGCCCCTTGAGGAGCTGGTGTTACTGGTTCCACGAGAAACTCAAGATTATCGTTTGAGGTAGTTGTTGTTTCAGAAGTAACATTTTTGTCTGAGTGACCATGTGTTACTACAGAGGAGCGAGTGTGTGGGGGAGGAGTCTTACGACTTCCACATGTCATCAATTGCAATCAGACCCTCCTTCTAGCACCATTTGTTGACAGGGGAAATTGACCGAACGCCAACTGGAAAAACGAGTTTCGTCCGGAGTTGTCTAAGTAACCCAAGTCGTTTGGTGTAACTCGTTCTGACAGGTTTAATGGCTCTGTTAGCCAATCTAAAATCCTAAAAATAAAACAAAAAGAAAGGAATAACCAACTAATGCTAAAAAAAAAAACTATAATATGTATATGCATACTCTGATATAATAGTTTTAAATGTGTTTAAGCAAAACAAGAAAACATAAAAGTCTCATTTATGAACAACATTTATAGGTTGTAAGTTTTACTAGAAACTCACAAAATTAATGTAAAGATAATTGATTTTGAGAAGCAGATAAAGAAAGCACATTCAAATATTTTTTGTTTTCTATCTATAAATATAACAAATCATGAATTAACTAGGCTATGAAACACAGATGTACAGATAGTCAAAGTTGATCTAAACTTTCTAGCTTCACTAATGCATAAATGACAGAAATTAGAAACACCAAGAAGCTAACCTGATGTTAGTTCGTGAAATGTATCTAGGATTCTATGTGAATAAAGAACATCCAGCTACCACGCCTACGAGATAAATCTGCAATAGACTTATAGTGCAAATGTTATGAATAAATTCATAACCTGTACTGGTAGCCAAAGTTTAATAACAGAATAGGTAATACAAATTAATCTTGTGATCTTATGATCACAAATGATTACAGTCAGACAAACCTTAGTGTAACACATTCATTTCATTGTCCAATTAAATATCAAAGAGAAATCCTAATATTCAAATCGAAGAAATGATCACAGTCTCAATATCTGGAACAACAAGTCATGAATGATATTGTAAAATCAATATCCTAAAACATAACATATCAAGAGTCTAAAGCTACATGACATATTAATATATCAAGATTAAATAAATCAAAACGTTCGTGAAACAACATCTGCAGTGGACTAAAGACGAAAGTTGTATGTTGTTCCATAAGTCTTGAGAATCATTCATTCATAATTGGTTCCAGGCCAAGATGCCTCTCATTTACAAAATAGAGAGTATTTAAAGAGTTTTTTGAAATCTAAACTTCCTATCTCCTAAGATAGGATCAGATCTTATAAGATCAAAAACATTACAAATATAGAGGGCCTAGAGCCACTCATGATCAAACTATATCTTCAAAAATTTATGAAAGTTTTTTCCAATTTACAAAATAAACAAAAGGAGATACTAATCAACTAGATCGAACATGTTCCATCCCATAAGATCAGCATCAGATATACCATGTCCTGAAAAACGAAATAGGAACAAGTTAGATATTTTATTAACAAATAATTTCTAAATTTTATATGAAAATGACTTGGCTACAAAATCTCTCGATTCTGTAGCCAGTCTTATATTGGTAAAAGAAATCTAGGTTTAACCGATTTGATTTTAAAAAAAATAACATGACTGTAATAAAAGGGAAAAAACCATTTGACCATTTAAACCAATGACTAACATGGATCAAGATAACTCATAATTGATTACATCCTTTATACTGTTTGCATTCTTTATCACAATGTTGCTTGTCTACTTAAGACGCTTGGCTTGTCTCTGTTCAATTGCTTTCCACGATTTTCTTTTATGAGTAATTCATTATGGTTGGTGAGAGTTTTAATTCTTGCTTGTAGAATAGGGATGTCATTATAGTATCGTTCAATCCAATGCAAGCAGATCTCGCAATGCATAGAAGGAGCGATCTGTCGATGGAGCATATAGTTGGGTGCAAGAACATCAACACTACCTGTTGCCAACCCTTGACTGAGCTTAATACCAGTAAACCCCTTTCTATCCTTGAGACACGGTGGGAGATTGTTAACATAGTCATATGGCTGATTAGGATCTGACTTATGACAATCTGGATCTTCTTCTGCAAGAAAATCCCCAATTTCGGGATCTGATTCCTCATTGATCTCGATCGTATCGATCGAGCTCAAATGAGGCTTAGATTGATTACGCAGACTTCTCAAAATGAGTCGACTAGCCCTTTTATTTCGGAACCCTAACATTGCTTGCTTATGTTTTGACTATTTGTGAGGGTTTTTGCTATCGAACTTTACAGTAGTGTTATGGCCAATAATTGATTCATCCTCAGGGGTTTCATTAAACTCAGAACCAACATCCTGTTGCCCATACAAAAACTGATCGGGTATTGCCTTGTCACGAAGGTTTTCCTCAAAAAATCATGGCTTGTCACTTGAGAAATTAACATGTTTCTCTATCATAGGCTTATCTAACATAGGGGTTTCTGTAGGAGTGGTTGTTACAAAACTATTTCGAGCTAAGAACCCATCCCAATCATCACCTAGGGTTGTCAAATGACAAACCAACAACATTTTAATTAAACCATGGTGAAAGAGGCTAGAGTCAAAGCTCTGCTTCTTGTATCTTTTCGACATCTTGTACAGACTCCATAGTAAATAAAACGGAACATTCAGATGGAAACCTATAAAGTGCATAAGAAACCGCACATGATAAAGAAACACCAGGCCATAATGGCCTTCACAGGTTATAAACTGCTTAAGAACCGATAAGAGACCATGCCATATAACCTTAAGTAGAGAAACAAAAATACCTTTCTCACAGCAATCAATCTTTCTGGAGGTCATGAAAAGATTCCAAGGCACTTCGTCGATTTTCGAGTTCTTAAACCACTTCTGACCGGAGGATGGGAGCCTTGTGGCTTCGCTGATAAATCCCTTAGTCACCTCCAACTAAATGTGCCCTATACCCTTCAAACGTTTGGGCAAATTCCTTAGCTACGCGAAGGTTATACCCATCGAAATTTTGAATGAAAGTATCCCAGCCCTGGGCTTTCAAATCCTCGGCCGCATCATCAAGAGATAGCAACGCTTGAGAGCCATTCATCTCTATTTGGACAACAGGGGCCATTGAGAGTATGACCAAACTGTAATATGGGTGACTCAAGCTAATTGTGGGCTTAGATGGCAGAAGTAATAGGGACAAGTTTGAGCGGATACCATGGAAACAAAACAAGCAAAATCCTTGTGTGATCATAGTATAAACATCAAGGTTTTCAGTTTATGAAGTTTAAGTGCTCATAGTAATAAAAGTTTTGAGTACAGAGCATAACACAAAACCTTAACTCGTAATAAAAGCCTGTCAATTCAATCTGCAAGTCAAAGGTAAAGTACAGGACACGATGTTTGCACATTAATTCCCATGTCATGCAATGACTATGGTCAATTTGCAAAGGGTTCAAATAGATATGTTTACAAATCAAAATACAAACCAACTCTTGGTATTATATCAATATTCAAACAAACTCAAAAAGGAAAATCATTCCAGTATTAATATGAAGTAGATGTAAGTCACAATGAACCTTTAAAAACATGTTTTGAATAGGGATATAATACGAAATTAAGTTTCCATGTTTGATTCATGCTTTCAGTCATGAATCAAACATGGAATAAAACAAAAACGCAAATCTTTAAGTGACTATACTAACCCAGTCATCGTCCAAAAAGATAATTTTTGGAAGACAAGGTGAAGGCAGCTACAAAAAGTATAGTTTCTTGTTTAATCGACTAAATCGTGTGGGGCTGCCAACAATGTCTTAAATCCCTAGTTCAACAGTAGGAACCAAACCTGCCACCAAGGCCTAATTAGACTCTGCAGCGTTTGGAATGGAATGGTTCTCCAGATCTTGTGATCCGACCAATTAATCGATGGGCTTTAACGTTTTCTTGTGAAGGCTCTTCCTTTAGTTTGGACTATCTCTTTTGTATTTTCTCTTGGGTGGGACCGATGTGAGGTGTAAGCCGATATAAAACAACTTGGCAACAAAACAGAATTAAGTTCTAACTACTCGGGAAGAGGCTGAGCTTGGGATAACCCGCTACTCAAACATGTAGACGACAATTCTATACCACGGGCCTAGTACTAATACGTTAACCATGTGAGCATCCAATTATTGTTTGAGATTACTAATTATCAAAAAGAAAACACATATGCAATAAGATAAC
>ML827302.1:48930-61907 GCA_009831015.1 Picea engelmannii | reverse complement strand
TGAGTGCTAGCCTCTTTTATACAAGGTAACCCTAACACATATGTCCACATAATAATGTAAAACAACAATAATCCATGTTACAAGTGGGGTTGACCCCTCAAATAGACTCTAACAATGAATAATAATGCTAATACACCATAATAATGTTCTCCTAGGTCACACATGTGGTGACATCATGCTCCAAGGGTGTGTGTGAAGCCTTCAAAGAAAAAGTCTCATCATCCAAGAGGTGTAAGAAAGGTGGAATTGTGTGTTTCCTCATCAAGGGTCACGTCACATAATGCATCAAATGGTGCCCCAATGGAAAGAAATCCCATCATCATCAAGGAAACCCAACGCATGACACCATCATCAAGGAGCTCAACGTACAAGGTGGAACGACTAGTGTCTAAGGTGGAATGATCATGCATCACCTCTCTGAGTAGTGTCCAAGCATAACCAAGTGCAAAATCCTCCATCAAATGTTGAACACGGTATGGGGTGCACTGTCCAAGGTGTGGGATTTCTTCCCATTTTCCTAACATCATGACCATATCTATCAAATGAGAGATCATCGATCCATCGTCCAAGGTTCATTAGGTGTGAGAGGACGTATATGAAGGGGTCAATCACCAGGTGACACAACACTCTACATCACACATGTTGTATCCTGTAATAAGTGCACAACATCATAGGTGAAAGAACAAATACGTTCTCCAAAGACCATGTCAGGTGCACTCAGGTTAGTCAAAACCATGGAATCGAGTAAAAGATAAAATCACAAGGGGAAATAGTCCTAATAATCATATAAAGTATGCCATCAATTAATACACAAGCTAAATGAACAACTCTCATTGGGTACCCCCTTCAAACTTCACACAAGCTTAATACTTTATGCAATTTGGAAATTTTAGGTATGGGAGGACCATCAGAAGAACCTATTAGGTGTGCCAATACCAAAGTAGAAAGATATTTCCCAGAAGAACCTATCATAGATACATAATGAATATGAAGTGGTCATGGGGTTTACTTCTAGGCATGGGGTCATTAACATGAAAGACAATGTATGGGCTCACCTCCACGAGTGCCTTTGTAGAGGGTGTACTTGGCGATAAAGTTACCCTTTCCTCGACTCTTTTCATTCCAAACCCCTTATTTTTCTTTTTATTTATTTTATTTGATTTGCGAGTCCCCTTATAAAAGTTTCAAGCATAACACTTCCTTTGATTTTCGTTTGGGATATAATCAAGTCATTTCTATCTGATGAATGCATTTATTCACATTAGAACTAGGGGAAATCACCATTAATGAGGGGGTAGAGATCAATTGTGGAATATGACTTTTAACTGTCCTCATTGTCCCATTTCTTTCTTTTTATTAGCGAGTTGCAATCTACCTCTGGGCCTTTAGCCTCTTCTTTTCATAAGAGAGTGAGCTACATGCCTTTTTGGTGTACATGTAACCAAATTACCCAAAAGGTGGGAGAATGAAGGGATCAAGGGTGGAAAAGTGGCAAGTATGATCTAGAATGGTACGCTTCCCCTTTCAAGGAACCACTAGTAGTACCTCATTTCCCGGAAGTGACAACACGTAACTAGGATGCCTGAGATGGCCACCAAGGTGAAACAAGGAAAAAACATAACTTCTGAGCTTATGATTCATTATCTAACTTCAACCTATGATCATTACTCAAATACCCAATGTATTAAACATGACACTTTATATGAAACAAGGACTAATGTACCTCATGATTTTTTGGGCCACCATCTCCCAATGAGCCTTGCTGATTGAGTGTGATGAGCCATGTTGGTGAGTAATAGGCATCTAAGGGAGGATTCCATGCTTCTATTTGTGGATATGTTTATCATCATCATCATCACAGTCATTGTCTTCATCGTGGGCCATGAGACATGATCTCCTCTAGCTACCCCTAGGTGAGGGGGTAACAAGTACCATAAATAATTTCTTCTTCATTATCAATATTGACTAGTGATTTCAAGATATCCAAATAAACATACTTGTCAAGTATATTGTTATATCATGTAATGCCAATGCTTCAAGAGATCTGAAATTTAGGTTGAAGATGCCAATAAAGTTGTTTTTATTAACAATCATTCTCAATCGTGTTGAATTTTTTTTATCACCTGTAGGGCACATGTCAAGTGATTTTGATCATCCCATGTCCAACAAAATCTTAGAGTTTGAGTTGCATAAAAATATCCATAACGAATTGATGAGATATTGCAATGAACACCATCTACTTGTCTTGGAGAACTAGAAGTTGACTAGAAGATCAATGTGAATACATGAGAACTTCACAAGGGAAAGATCTATAAAGAATCTTATGCTGGTAATGTCACCGATCATGAAGACTATGATAAATTGTATTATAGCAATAAATGTTAAGGGATTGAATTCACAAAAATAATTCTTGAAGTCCTTGATGCATATTGTGGGGAAAGTCATTCAATCTTTTAACGATCTAACCCTACAACATGTGAATGTTATACTTATATAGTAGGACATGTAAGAGAGAAACATCTTAGGGGAATGGATGATTGACCATGACATTGGAGAGGTACATCCTTGTATGAAAGTGATTCCACTATGGATATGTTGGTTATTCATTCCAGTGTTAGATGTAGACAGAGTGCACAAATACAATCCTTTAAGGAGAGAATATTAATATCATTTATTTAAAAGGTGATTGAATGAGAAACTTGATTGACATGATGATGGTTGAGTAGTGCACTTACATGTAAAATTTAAAAGCATAATGCAATCTGTGAATCAATGAGATGATATTGTTTGGGTACTCCTCTAGCCCAAAGTGATGTTGGAAGACAATGAATAAAGGGAAAATTCAAGCAAGGTATGAAATCTACGACTCATGGAAGGGAAATGAAGGGGCAAGTAAATAACATAGTGTTAGATTTTTGGGTTACTCCAAAAGTGTTTACACAATGCGTGAGGATGCTTCATGTGATGTGGGATGAATGATGCATTGACTACCTTTGGTTGTACCATGATGTAAATACACATTGGAGATAACTTACTCATGGATTTATATACCTTGATCCATATGGATATCAGTGGCCACCCACCTATTCCAACTGGATCACATGTAGTTTTCATCATTGGAAGTTATTTCCTAGATTTTGCGAGTCCTAAACTTTTGGGGTCATTTTGAGGCCCTAAACAACGTTTTTGGGGCTCACCACAATCACACTATAGATGAAATTAGAGTGTGATGATATAACGTGTAGTCCTCAGATAGGCCTTACCAACGGGCTATTGTGCACCTGAAACGAAGATCGTATGCAAAATTTACGACCCCAGGAAGTTGTTGTACCAACTTACCCCATCAGGGTCCACATGACTTTTGGCACTTCATCTCCACATTGGGGCCACAAACATTTTGGATTTTCATCTTCCGGGGGATAGGTTTTTGGATGTTTAGGGTTTTTCCATTTATGTTAAAAAGGCCTTTCGAGCCTCATTGTAATCATCTTCTTGTGGATGTGCATAGACATCACATCTCTTCTTAGAGATACTCTACCGCCATTCTAGCAAGTCATTCAATCTATAATTTTACAGTTTTTGTACTCTCTCATTAATAAAAATTGTGCATTACTGTATCTCTGTGTTTATTGCAACATTTCTATGTATCTCGCAATATCTCTGTATATTTCATTGTTATATCTCCGCCTTCATTTCATTCTCAAAATAAATCTGGATCAGTGGTATCAAAGTAGGTTGCTCATTGTCGTTTCTTAGTGCATATCCCCGACGAGGTTAGGGTACAGAGAGTTGGGTCTTGAGCTAGCTTGTCAACCCAAGCAACCTCCCATGGTGGAAGAAAAGAGAGACGCAAGAGAAGAAGATCCCATCAAGCTCTTGCTCGCAGAAGCCCTCACGCAACAGGGGAGCGAGATATTGGAGAATTTCGCCCAAATCCTTCAATGATTGTTGACAATACCATATGTGTCTTAGTCAAGCAATTTCTATACGCTACTCCATTCAAGGTACAAGTTAATTTTGTTATTCCCATATTTGAGGGTTAGATCGATGCAGATGCTTTGGAAAAATGGTTAAATTTGCTAGATGTTTATTTCTTTGTTCACAATTTTTCGACAGAGAAAAGATCACCTTTGTGCTCCTCAAGGCTCTCCCCCATGTCAAACATTGGTGGGAAATTGAATGGGAGAAAAGTTCCATAGATGAGTCTGGAATATTTGGGGACGAGCCCACTTGGGATTTTTTTATGCGGTCAAGGAGCAATATTACCCTATGGGAAACTATGATGACCAGTACATGAGATGGATCACACTGCATAAAAAACAGGACCAAACATTGTCGGAGTTCACAAATACCTTCCATACCTTGCGCACCAAGATGGGTATCAAAGACTCTGAGTAATATCTGGTTCTCAACTACCATGAAGCTCTACACAAATACATCCAAACCGAAATGGAAATTATGGAAATTTCATCACTGGAAGCCGCTTATCGATATGCTGTCAAAATCAAGCAGAAATTTAAGCAGCAGAACAAGTGAGAGTTCGGGTCTACAAATCCCCAACAACCAAAGTATGGTAAAGGAAACCCTAACTCACAGAACAACCAAAATCAAGACAATTAGTCCAAGTCACAAGAAAAGAAGAGAAATAAGAAGACGAAGAAGGATATCGATAAGTGGTGCAATTTCCAAAAAATACCCTAACACAACACCGATGAATGTCGCTCAAAACATTCATTGGTATCCGATATCAAAGAAAAATAGCCGAACCCAAATTCAAAATATGATGCAAAAAATAATGGAAGGAGACAGATCATTGATGTAGACCCCATTGCCACCATCACAACCACAACAATCCAACCGGAAGCACTAGTAGATCCTAAAGAAGGGGAGCGCCTCTTCTATTCACAGATATGGGTGAAGGGGATTCCGTTGCATTTCATTGTGGATAGAGAAAACCAAAAAAACCTCATCTCAATGGAGGTTGTCAAAAAGTTGGAATTTCCAACAACACCACACCCCCAACCATACAACATATGGTGGATTCACCATGGATGCGATCTTCGTGTCAACCAACAATGTTTCCTGTCCTACAACATCAAGCCCTTCAAGGATGAGGTATTGTGCGATGTTTCCCCACTGGATGTCTGTGATGTTATTTTGGTCCAACCATATATGTGGAAGCACCATGTTGTTTATGAGTCTTGACCCCATAGTGTCATTATTAATCTGGGGGATCATCTCTACAGGATACCATAGGTAGTTCTGAGTATTGTTTCGAAAAGAAAATGCAGCAAAGTTGTCTTTCATATGATGAATTTTAGCTTCTTCATGATTCAAGAAGGAAGTGAACATAAGGAGATTGTGGCCACTATGGCCTCGGTTCAAGCCCCATCTATCTAGCAGAAGTAGATCGATAATATTGAAGCAAAGAATATAGATTCCTTCTACACAGAGTCATCTCATGAAGTCAGACTGGTTAAAAAGGTCCAACCCCTCCAATATCAGGTTCTTGACAACATTCCACAAACCAAGCAACTCAACGTCTCCAACAAGGAAAGAGGTTCACCAAGGTTCAAATTCAAGAAATGCTTTCCCATATCCCATGGGAACTCAACACAATGGATACCATTGCTTCCTAAGGAGGGAGGATTGATATTGATGGATATCGATGGCCACCCATCTATTCCAACTCGCTCACATGCAACTTTCATCATTGACAGTTATTTCCTAGATTTTCGAGTCCTAAACTTCTGGGGCCTTTTTGAGGCCCTAAACAACGTTTTTGGGGCTTGCCATAATCACACTATAAACAAATTCAAAGTGTGACATCATAATGTGTATTTTTCACATATACCTTTCCAACAAGATATCGTGTGCCTAAAATGGATATTGTACACAAAATTTACAACCCCGGGAAGTTGTTGTACCAACTTACCCCATCGGGGCCCACATGACTTTTGACACTTCATCTCCACATTGGAGCCGCAAACCTTTTGGATTTTCATCTTCTGCGGGATAGGTTTATGGATGTTTAGGTTTTTTCCATTTATGTTAAAAAGGCCTTTCGAGCCTCATTGTAATAATCTTCTTGCGAATGAGCGTAGCCATCACATCTCTTCTTAGAGATAAGCTGCCACCATTCTAGCGAGTCATTCACTCTCTACTTTTATAGTTTTTGTACATTATCTCATTAATAAAAATTGTACATTACTATATCTCTGTGTTTATTACAAAATTTGTCTGTATCTTGCAATATCTCTATATATTTAATTGTTATATCTCCGCCTTCATTTCGTTTTCACAATAAATATGGATCATACCTTGACTTGATGCTTATGTGGCACACATGCCTAGGATCTTGGAGACTATGTGGCTTGGTGAGATTATTTATGAGGTGTGCACAATGCGTTTGGTTGGTTTCTTGGGAGGATGACCCATTTGGTGGAGCATTGAGCATCTAGGAGGAGGGCATTGGGACCTAGGTAGCATGGGGGCACTTGGTTTCTTGCGTGGAGGATTGTGTTTGATTTTCATATTCTAGGGTTGAGAGTTCATGGAGGTGTGGTGGAACCGAAGGTGCACATGAATTAGGAGGGATCATTGGAGCATCAAACAAATTTGGAGGAGCATTGGAGCATTCACCTTGGGACCCTTTCTTGATGGATGTGCATACCTTGGATCTTGACATGTAGCACTTAGAGTTGAAGTGATTCACACATGAACCTATCTAGTGTTTAGTTAGGTTGATTTTTGTGGACATGGTCTAGTTTATTATTGTTGGATTACCTCACCTTATAAATAAATGGATGATATTTTTTTTTCGTATAATGATTCAAGAGAAAAAATGAGATTCATATCATCCACTATTTTAATGATCTAAACTTGCAACATGTGAATGCTATACTTAGATAGTAGGACATGCAAGCGAGAAATCTCTTTGAGGAATCAATGATTAACCATGAAATTGGAGAAGCACATCCTGTGATTCCATTATGGACACGTTTAGTAGTCATTGCAATGTTGGATGATGTTATATAGAGTATATGAAATCAATGCTTCAAGGAGAGACTATTAATATCACTTTTTAAGAAGGTGATTGAATGAGGCTTGAACAACACAATGATGGTTGAGTAGTGCACTTAGATGTAAAATTTAAAAGCAAAGTTCAAGCCATGAATCGATGTGATGATCTTGTTTGTGTACTTGTGGAGCCTAGAGTTATGTTGGATGACAATGAATAGAGGAAAAATGCAAGTAGGGTGTAAAAAATATGACTCGTTAAAGGGAAATGAAGTGGTAAGTAAAAAATGCAGTGTTATCTTTTGGCGTTACTTCAAAAGTGTTTATGCCATGCTTGAGGGTGCTTCATGTGATGTGGGGTACATGGTGTGTTGAATACCCTTGGTTGTACCATGATAGACATACACATTAGAGATAGCTTAGTCATGGATTGATATACCTTGACTTGATGCTTATGTGGTGCACCTCAGAGACTGGAGACTATGTGGCTTGGTGACATATTTGTATGAAATTACATAAGAGTACCTGTGTGGTAGCAATAATTTTGGTTCCTCTGATAGTTCTCGAGTCTAACATATGATAAAATGACATGGAGGACATTTCTTATTTTATTGTCGATTGTCTCTACTTTTAGTAAGAGATGCTACAACTAGTTAATTATGTTAAGTTGTAAACTGGGTAGATTTAGAACCGATCGGGTGCATGATCATTCTATATATATATAACTATATAAGACTCCTATATTGTTCAAGTTAAATGACATACTAGGGCTCTTGCGTATTGTGTCAAGACAACGAGGAAGGCAATGACAATGAGAATCGTGGATCTATGAGGGGTCGTAGTTCATCTCCACTGTAGATCTCTAAGAACCTTTATGAACAATAAAGTGGAAGAAGATGTCATAAATGACATGGCATGCCAGAAAGTCATCCAAAGCATCCTTATGATGACAGGTGTCAGCTACTAGTTGGTTGACATGGGTTTGGAGAGGAACAACGAGGGTAACCGTTGATCTCATCATAGAATTGACGGGGAGATCTAGGTCGTTAAATCCATATACAATGTCATCGGAAGTGTGGGAGGTTGGGTCATTAAATTCAGATACTCCCTTAAAAAATAATTAGGGGGTTGGGTGTGTTACAATGCCTAAACTAGATACTACCACTCTAGTGCATGGAGGTACAATCACAAATGTTCCAATTGGACATACAACAAAGGTGTATATGATGAAAACAATGGTGGATAAGATGAAGTATAATACTCTAGGTGGAACCTCAATATTGATTGTAGATACTTAGAAGGGAAAAACCTCCACTTCAAAATTCACTATGGTAAACATATCATCTAGCCAAGTGGAAGGATCCTAGATATAAGGAAAAAGAAGGACATAATGCCACGAAGAAATAATAATCAGAATTTTAGAGTCAAAATACAATCACACATATGTTCTCTTCAGGTTAGGAACAATGGAAGAATTATACACTACAAGTCATAAGAATCCCAATTTTCAACAATTCATGGAGGGAGAATGGGAATGCATCGAAAGGGTGCCATTCAACATCAAGAAGAGACAAGTGGTCTAAGCCATAACAATAAAAGAAAAATAATCACCAATAAGATCGCAAATAAGAGTCCTAGAGAGACCATGTTGATGGATGTAGAGAATAGGGACCTTGTGATAACAACCACTACAGTAGTATCCATTTCTCAAGCAAATGAATCCAAGGTCCTCAAATGACCAAGGGACTAGAAGTGTACAAGACATAAATCACCTAGCTAAAAAATTAGGTGGAGTGTTATAAAGAAACTATGTATGATATTAGTGACTTCATCAAATACAATTTAGAAATCCATGATGATCTTTCTCTAGTCCACAAATACTTTTGCAAATTTGTGTTTGATAATGAAGAGATTTTTAGTGAAGCAATGTCATTATCTTCCCATCTAAAATAATGGATAAATGATACAGGATGATGGAAAAGATATTTGGACTCTTTAATCTTATTCTAGCAAGATTTTTTGGAGGCTCCTCCCAATCTTCAATTCCTTCTAGCAAAAACAATTACTAGATTCTCATTAGTATCAATTATCAGAAGGATACGTCATGAAGTTTGTATGTAGACATCAAAGAGATAGTCAAATACTACAACACGTATCTAGATAATGTGACAGAGGTAGAATAAAAGAGTCAAATCTCATCTTTCATAATAGATGACATCTTTGTCTCGCAAGCTAACAAAAGAACCCCACTGATTGATAATCAAAACAAAAATAGGTGTTTGTTGGCCCATAGTACCTCGAATTAACAAAGATGTGGTAAAGAATTATATACAAACACTATTTAGAGAAAATTATCTCCTTTATTCATGTATCTCAAATCTAGATAAAGGGGAAATAAGATTGTAACACAAATTAAGTTCAATTCGAGCAACACCATTTCCCTAGCTCCTTTGAATTAGATAAAACATTTAAGGCACATTAAAAAAATATGTAGAATACTTAGGGAGGAAAATAATTAAAATCTTGACTAGTTAAAAGGAGATTAAGAGTATGGTGGGATCTTCCCTAAGGATGTAATGGGGGCTAAAGGGCCCACTAGAGTTAATAATAGTGTAGGTATGGTGGCCTTTTAATGTAAATATGGCTAGGTCCGCTATATTTTTATTATTAATTAAGGTCCATTGGGTAGTTTGTATTGAATGTATGTAATGTAGCCTCATTAAAGAAGGTCAGCTATGTAGTTATTAGTTGAGGGGATGTTGGAAATGTCAAAAGAAATATAGGGGGCCTAGGCTTGAGTAAGCTCGGGGATGAACTCAGAGAAGGCCCCAATCATGTGAACCCTTTGGTCAAGGGACATCATAAGGACACCCATGAAAGATATATAGGAGGCATGAGAGGAGAGGCTATGGGAAAGGAGGAGGAGGAAACTAGGGAAGACATGGATCAAATAACATGAGGAGGAAATATGGTAGGAGGATTAGAGGATCTTCGTTGGTTGCAAGAAACAACTCTTATCCAATGAGAGGGGAGGGTACCCTTGGAATCGATGAGGCTAAGTGGAAATTCTAGCATGGGTTGATACATAGAGACACCCACCTAATGTACCTAAAATATATGGTATCTAGGTCAATAAGGTCAGGAAAGGAATCCAAAAGAGGGAAAAATCTCTTAAGATGGGAAACAATCACAACTACAAGGGGTGGCCCTAATTTTTCCTGGGTCCTTCTGGTTTAAATGGACTCTATTTTCAATCTTAAGAAGTTAGGTAGAGAAGGATTTAATGGGAGCCTTCCATTTTTTCTTGGTGGTAGGAGGAGGAACCTCTTCTTCTTCTTAATTAGAGGACTTAGAAGTGGGCTCATAGGAAGCATTTTTTTTGGAATTATTTTAAGGAGGGTCTTGGTCTAGCACAAGGTCCTTGTATATCCAGAGTTTGGAATTTTCTTCTATGATAGTGGTGATAGGTTTGAGAGGTTGATCAACTTGACCTTTTTCTTCATTTAATTGTTTGAATTTTCACCAATATTTGATCTTGTGTGTGTTTCTCTTTTGGTACCTACACCAAATACCAATAGTTGAGGTATATAGGTTAGGTTGCTCCTTTTATTTGGTATGCAATATGGCTCAAGTCTTAGTTTTAGGCAAGGGTGTTTCCATCACCCCTCTACTTGTTGCATTTCTCTTGGAGACTTGTGATTTAGGTTGTTTAGGTTTTATTTCTCCCAAGAAGCCTTGATGTAGACATTCTCAATGTGGAGGAGGAGGTCAATGGCATGCTTTGTTGATTTGGGGTCTTCAAGAAACACTTTGGATAAATTCTCTTGGTTTGGGGTCTATGTAAATATTTATTGTCTTCTTTATTGGGGACCATGAGGGTGAACATACTAGAGTCATATAATCTCAATATTTCAAAGTGATAGATGAACTGGTTTGCTAACAGGTGGAGGTCATAGAATGACCCTTTAAGGAAATGGTAAAACTATTGAAGGAAATCACATATTAGGGATACTAGAAAGATATTACCAAGATATTTTTGTTACCCATGGCGTCAAAGATCTTCTCTTGTGGTGCCCCCAAACTTATGTAGCCTTGATAGATTTGGAGGGAACCATGTTTGTGCAATATAGGGGGTGAAAGGTTGTCTAAATATATCATAAAAAGGGTCCTTATTGATGTGCACCTTCTTCTAGTACTAAAGTAAAAGTTTTGACAAGATATCCTCTAAAATGGGGCATGTTGTTATTAAGAGGAGACGCCCCATCACCACTCCCCATACTTGGTTGAAGGAAGGGTATTGAATTGGAGAAGGGAATGTTCATGTTGACACTAATGCTTGGGATCCACCCCCATTGAAATGTAATATTCAAGGGTTTCAATACAATTGTCATGAATATTTTTCCAAATGATTGTGAGAAATAATTCTAAGGAGGTGTCATGGTTGAGAAGAGGACTTTTCCAAGAGGTTCTAAAGTTATTAGTAGGTACATTTTTCCTTGTGGTTGTTAGGATGTTGGGATGTATGATTTTTCTTGAGGAATCATTGGGACATGTACTTTGGGATGTGTATATGGTTGGCGGTTGTATTGCGATTACCATGAGAGTTTGGCTTATGTTTGGGGGGATTGATGAATGAACACTTGTTTTGGGTAGGGGCCCTATCAAAGGCTAGGGAAGGATGTTGGGATTTCCAAGACCAACATTCGAAGAGATTTGTAGTTGATACTGAAGTGGTTGTATGTAGACTTGACTTTGTGGATTGGTGTTTGTGGTAAGGTGTGTATAGCCATTGCAGAAGCATTGATGCTTAGGAAACCCAAGGATATGGAAGTGATGGGGGGAGGAACACAAGATTGGATTAGACCTTGGATAGTGGGAAAAAATACTACCTAAAGGATATAAGGAAGGGGGGTATATTATTGTTCTAAAGGTCCCTAGAAGGGGACAAGATAGGTTCTCTTGAGAGAAACAATTCCTTTGGTAGTAATTGAGAACTCTCCCCCTATTTCGAGGCATGATGGAATCACCCAATTCTTCCTTAGAAGGGGAATGAGAATCACCTTGGGAGAAGGGGCTACAAGGTTAAGTCTGGTAACTTTAAGAATGGGTCATGAGAAGCCATGTAACTTGACATTGGCAATGGCACTAACCCCAATGAATTCCATCATAAAGAGATAGAGACCAAGAGAAGAGGTCACTTTACTAGGTAGCTCAAGAGAGATAGGGGGAGAAGAGGGATCTCACTTTGTTTAGAAAAAAAGGATAAAATACCCATATGGTGGAAGTAAGGACTGAAATAGAAAGAAAGGAGCATGTCTTAAGAGAGGGAAGGCTTGATGGGAGCTCCCCAGTGGAGTTGCCAAAATATAGTGAACAAATGAATTTGTGCTACCACACACAACATGAGGGTAATAATGGAAGACCATCCAAGTAGAATGCACTACTATGAGGGGGAAATAGGAGAGTAGATTCACCACTTAGTTTTAGGGTTAAAATGAGGAACCCTAGGATAACAAAAAGGAAGGTGAAAATGAGAGGGAGAACTGCTAAGTTATTTAGGACCTTAATATCTTGTTAATGTTAAGCTACGTATATATATTATTAAGGTAATTTGATTACACTTCATATTAGGATTTACCAACGAATTAAATGAGGAAAGAGATCCAAATAAATAGGGTTAATTTACCAACAATTTACAATAATGAGCTAGAAACCTTAATGTTGAAAATGGTCAGAGAAAAAGGAAGATAACTCACTAAGTATTCATTGTTTTATATGATGAATATTCTTGGGATGAAGTGAAGAGTTGTGGCAATCCTCCAATAGTGTTCCATGTCCTAGAATGACCTACATTCTCAACACCAAATTTATTATAAGAGAAGACTTTCCTTGATATCCAAAACACACACACACACATTATTATAAGAGAAGACTTTCCTTGATATCCAAAACACACA
>ML827302.1:19114-30055 GCA_009831015.1 Picea engelmannii | reverse complement strand
GTCATCCAGATTGGGATACAACAATGAATGAAGAGTATCGTTCTTTAATGGAAAATGATACTTGGGATCTTGTACCTCTTCCAAAAGGAAGAAAACTTGTTATATGCAAATGGGTCTACATAACTAAGTATGCATCAGATGGAAGTGTTGAAAGACACAAGGCTTGGTTAGTTGCCAAAGGATTTTCCCAAGTTGAAGGAATTGACTATAATGAAACGTTTTCCCCTGTAGCAAAAATGAATTCTACCCACCTTGTTCTTGCCCTTGTTTCCTCACATAAATGGGAGGTCCATTAGATGGATGTTAAATCCGCCTTCTTGCACGGAGATTTGCAAGAAAAAATATACATGGAACAACCTCCTGGCTATGTACAGAATGACTCTAGCCTTGTTTGTCACCTCAAGAATCTCTTTATGGTCTCAAGCAAGCTCCCCGAGCTTGGTATGCCAAAATGGATAACTTTCTTATTGTCACTGGATTCTCTAGATGCCATTCTGATCCTAATGTCTATACCAAGAAAGTAGGAAGCCATCTCATAATCCTTTTCCTTTATGTTGATGACCTTATCCTTATTGATAGTGACTCAAAAATTTTAAACCATGTGAAAACCAGCCTTAAGAAGAAATTTGAAATGACAGACTTAGGATTTTTGCACTATTTCCTTGGCCTCCAAGTTTTTCAAACCAATGAAGGAATTTTTCTTTCCCAGTCTAAGTATGCTTGTGACCTTCTTCGTCATTTTCACATGGACAATTGTAAACCAACCCCTTCTCCCTTCCAGTCTGGAGTCAAGTTTTCTGCCACCTATACTTCTCCTGAAGTTGATGCCACCCTGTACCGTCATTTAGTTGGTAGCCTCTTATACTTGACTCATACCCATCCTGATCTTTCCTTTGTTGTTGGTCTTGTTGCCCAATATATTCAAACACCCCATGAAATCCATTGGAAAGCATCTAAAAGGATACTTCACTATGTTCGTGGTACAATTCAGTTCGAGATACATTACAGTTTAGGGGGAACTCCTTTATTGGTTTGTTTCATTGATTCAGATTAGGCCAGCGACTCTGATGATCGGAAGTCTATCGCAGGTTATGTTTTCAGCCTTGGTTCAAGACCTGTCACTTGGGCTTGTAAGAAACAATAGGCTATTGCACTTTCTTCAGCAGAATCAAAGTACCGAGCAACGGTAAATGCAAGTCAGGAAGCCCTGTGGCTTCGACAGATCCTTTCAGAGTTTGGATTCTAGCACCAGCATCCGACCAACCTTTGGTGTGACAATCAGAGTGCCATTAATCTCGCCAAAGACCCAGTTCAACATCAACGTAGAAAACACATCAAGCTACACATGCACTTCATCAGAAAGCTCATTCATGATCAAGTTATTGAAGTGCTCTTTTTCCCTACAGAAGATCAAGTTGCAGAAATTTTCACAAAGTCTCTTACAAAAGTGAAGTTTTCCAAACTTTGATCTATGTTAGGAGTTCAGGAAGTTGTCATTAAGGGGGGATAGGCTCTAATGCCTCCTTCCTTCTCCTATTGTGTCACTATTGTAAACCCTTCAATCCTATCCCAAGTTGTTCTTAAGGGGGGATGTTAGGATATTTAGACACTTAGGAGTTAGTAAGATCTACTTGGTCTATTGTGTTGTTAGGTAAAAGTGTGTTTTCTAGTGTGTTTCTTTAGTATGCATTAGTATGCATTTGTAGTTAGGAAATCTGACGACCACGATATGTTCCAACATAGAGTGATCTGACGGTTCATAATCTCCTTGATCTTAACGGCCATTGATCCGTGGCTTAACACTCGATTGGTCCATGATCTCTATTTAAAGAGCATGGAGGGTCATTTTCTGATGATCGATTGTGATAAAATCTCTTGTAAAATCTCGTTGTAATCTTTTTCTTTGCATTAATAAACTGCTCCAAGTGGTCACGTTGGCTGGGGCTGTGGATGTTTCCTTGTAGGGGTTTTACCACGTGAAAACATCAGTGTGTTGATCTTTGATCTGGTTATGTGAGTGGTTACTGAAGGTGTTCTTCCTCTGTTGGAATACCTGTGTTGTTGAACACTTACATGCATCATATCCTTGTTTTTGGCATAAAAATGCATCCCTCTCATGGCTACTCTTGTACACATCATGGATGGTGCTCTTTTCTAGCACCCAATTCTCTCTTGCTATCCAAAAGTTTGTCTGTTAAAATTGTCCTCTTCTCCCACTTGAATTTGTTGTTCCTTCTTCTCCCATGTTAACTTGACCCTCACTCTTCCCAAAAATGATTGTACATGGCCCATGCTATCATAACTAGGTGAGATGACTCTCCCACCAACCTCTTACATGCATTCAATGATTGAGTGTCTAATAAGTCAAAGAATAATTAGATGGTAATAACACATTAACTTATGAAAATGACATGGGTTTTCCCTTGGACCCCCTTTATCCCCCTCTCTTATGGAATCATAGCCCCCAATGTTATCGTCCCTCTCATATCACAACCATCAATGTATTTTATTAATAAATTCAATGTACAATATACATAGCTTGACCCTCGACCATATTGATCAGTATAGGTTCTTTGACCCATAACATACTATCTCACCATCCTATTTAACACATGTGCATTTACATTACAATTTATGGAGATTAAAAGTAGACATGTCACATTTGACGATCTTCAGAACTAGCATTTTGCTTAGTAAGAGACAATGCAAATTTTGCACTAAGGGGACAACTTTTTAAAACTATGCATTGTACGATTGTGGATAGTGTGCTTACAATGGCCTTGGACAAACACGCTTTCATGAGCTTATAAAACTCAATTCTTCTACTCATTTTAGTTTTTATGCTCCTAGACCAAATTTTCAATGTGTCCCTGAATGGATTCAAGAAGTGAGTTCCAACTCGCCATGAAATAATAATCGAGACTCAAATAATTGAACCATCGATTTTGTTTCACTTGTGACATTGGATTAGAACTAGATCCATCCCTCTCCTTTTATTCCATTTTCCCCAAAAACAATTATTCGACAATCTTTGAAACTCAGATTTTGCCTAGTAAGAGACAATGCAATGTTTTCCCTAACTTGTTGATTTTTGAAGACTCTGGATCATGAAATTGTGGATAGCGAGCTCACATTGGCCTTGGCCAAACACACTTGAAGGATGTTACATAACTCAATTTTTCTTCTCGTTTTGGCTTTTATCCCCTGGAACCAATTTTTCTATGTGGATTATTGAGAATTAAAGAATTCATCCCATATGTCCAAGATTGAGAATGCAATTTTTAAGATATTGGAATTAGTGTGGGCATGTAATTTTTAGCCTTATTTTACAAACTTGAGAGGGTCATTATGTTATGAACCAATGCCTTGAGAATGATAAAAAAATCAATGAATATAGTCCACTTCGAGGGGGAAATCTCCTTTTACAATATATCCAATTTAGAAGACAATATAAGGTGATCCTAAGACTAGGTCTCCTTGGTATATATATAGGAGACAAAGTGTACAATTATAATGAAAGGGTGCAATGAAGGGTTCTAGCCTACATAAAAATATAACACTAGAAATTTAATAGTTCAATATATAGGGATTAATAAAAGGTTTTATACATAACATGGTGCTTTGTATAGGGTTTAACACATTCCTAACCCACTTGAAGTGAAATTGCATGAAGTAATGAAGTTTATGTGTTTTATCATGTATATTGTGCAATTGCTTCACTTGTGTCCAAAAATTAAATCTTTGTCATGAGGCTTTATTGAAGAACGTTTATGTACTCTATCCTTGTGCATAGTCCCTTCCATAATATTATGACCGCTTGCCCATGTCATATGGAATTTGAGCCTCTATAAATGTTTTGGCCTACTTCTTTCCATAGTTTAGTGTTTGCATTATTTATAAAAGAAGTTTGAGGATCTTAGGCTTGTAGCAACAGTTCTAACCCCTCATGTTATTTCGACCTAAGATTTTTAAATCATATGGCATGTTGTACATGTTTGGATTCTCATACTATTTGGCTTGTCCTTGGATGAAACTACAAATAACTTGTGTTTTGAATGGTTCTATCCTTGAATACTACTAGAGTGAGATAGTGCTTTTGGGAATTTTGCACCATAAAGAGAATGTTGATCTCAATTGTGGAGGGAATTGAAATAAACCCTAATAGTGGATACTTTAAGAATAAGGGGCAGTGCCAATGGCTCTCTCATTGAATTCTATTGGGAGATGATCATTTTTTACTTTTGTGGTGGAAGTTTAAATAAAACCTAATAGTGGATACTTTAAGAAAAAGTAATACTA
Source organism: Picea engelmannii (assembly GCA_009831015.1). Classification (NCBI taxonomy): domain Eukaryota; kingdom Viridiplantae; phylum Streptophyta; class Pinopsida; order Pinales; family Pinaceae; genus Picea; species Picea engelmannii. Next base: position 25,756 of record ML827302.1, on the reverse strand, counting down.
TGAATGGCGCTTACTCTCTCCTTCAATGTTATTGGAATGATATCATCCTTTCGGTGGAATTTTGAGATATATAATGTCCATCCCAAGTGTGATGGGAGTTGAAATAAAGCCTAATGGTGGATACTTTAATATAAGTGACATTGTCAATGGTTCTATCCTTGAATTTTATTGGAATGGTAGATCATCATTTTCGGTGTTTTATGCCATAAAGGTAATAGCCATCACACTTTTGGGGATGAGGTTTTCATTTTCGACTTTTTGCACCATAAAGTGGGTTTCCATCCCAATTGTGGTGGGTGTTGAAATAAACCATAATAGTGGATACTTTAAGAATAAGTGGTACTATGAATGCATATTACTCTCTCCTTCAATGTTAGTGGAATGAGGTCATCATTTTGGGCATTTTGAGATATAGAATTCCCATGCCATGTGTATATTTATTGAGCTTGTAAATTATGTACACATATCTTCTCATGATAGTGGCCCAAGGTTTAAATTTTGAACTTTGAATGCACATTTTGTTATATATTCCTTGGATTCCATGCAAAGTTACCTTGTGTCCTAGGTATTAATAACTATGTGTTGTTTGGAAAACAATGTTTTGTATTGGATAAGGATTTATATATGGACTATGATGGTGGGAAAGGGTTATGTGAACAATTTGACTTTGATTTTCGTTGCCTAAGGTATGAATATTCTGTAAGTCCTATTTATAATGCAGTGAAGAATTTAAGTTATATTTGATCCTTAGTGACATTGGTAAATGGTGCGGTGCATTTTTATTTTATATTCTTATATAATGATTATTCACAACCATTAAGGTCATTGTGGAAACATAACATTCTATTCTTTTGAATGAATTTCATATATTCAATTTCTTTGGTTTGATTTGGTGTAAAACAAGGTCATTGGAGCAAGAGCCATTTTTTAATATAATTTCTAGAATCCATATGTATATCATTTCCTTTATTGGTGTAGTAGTAGGTCACTATAGAAAAAAACATTGTGCTCTTTGTGATTATGATGCATCTGTATTGAGTTTGTCGGGAAAATATTTCAGCACATATACCTTAGTAATCATCATCATAATCATTCATCAATATCAAATAAACAAACACTTCAATTCATAGAACATGCTTCATGAAATATATATATATATATTCAAAATTGGCTCAAGTATCCGTTTTTTACAAAAAGGCACATTGTGCCCAAGATACATATTGGAACCTCAAGCCCAAACATGGAAGAATGACATCTAGAACCAGATACAAAATGACACTCACTCATTGACCATTTCCACCCTCACCACTACTAGGTGCATCCCCAAAGATGATCTTCCTCCTCTTGCTCGAAGTGAAAACTCAATTCTTCTTGTGTCTTGGAGTGGTTCGTCTTTTTGGAGACTAGAAAAGGAAACAAGATTGTTATAAGTTGTTGTAAATGTTGGTGTCATTGATGTCAAAAATAGGGGGATACTATAGATGTCCAAGATAAATATTGCAAGATGGATAATGTTGGAAATATTGTTTTTGGATTTTTAATGCTCAGTTTGGATACCCAATATTTGAATACCTTTTTGCTCTGAACACCTAGCTCAAATGGGAGCATAGGATATATGGTTGAAAATATTATTCCACAACCTTTCCAACGGTATATGGAACTCCCTCTAAATCCTTAGGAATGATGAGATATGAAATATTTTGTCAAGTCAGTTAAGCCAAAAAGTACAAGTCGACCTAGCTCGTTTTTACAAGTCAGACCCCTAAGTGAACACAAAAAAACTATAAATACAGGATAGATGTGCACATTTGAAGAGTATACAAATAAGAAGAGTAAGTACAAGTGCGCAGAAGAGATATTATGTGTGCAAGAGGAGTTGGGGAGTATTCTTGGGGTCTAAAGGTGTGCAAGAGGAGTTTTCTTTGAGTTTTAAGGGTGCGCTATGAAGGACTAAGGTTTATGATGTTGAAAAGTGTGTTGTTTTGAGGTTGTGATGCTACAATCTAGAATTTTATTCTGGGAATGATGCTATGAGGTTCGCTAGGGAATGAAGGCTAAATTTGACTAGGGTTTGAAGTTATTTCTTGGGTATGAAGCAAGGAGAGGTGATGGATCATGAAAGTTAAGGGTATGATGATGTTGTGAAATGAATTAAGTATGAAACATGCAGGTGAATTCAAAAGTACTATGTGTATAAGATCTTATATTTCTTCCTATACAAGTCTTATTGAGATGGTGCTCAACTAAGGAGATTGGTGTGTCCAATAGGTTGGTGCCTACACAATATCTTGTTGAATTGGTGCTCATATAAAGAGATTGATGTCTCTAGTAGGTTGGTGCCTACACAATATCTTGTTGAGTCAGTGCTCAACTAAAGAGATTGGTGTCTCTAGTAGGTTGGTTCCTACAAGCATTGTAACAATAGGTTGGTGCCTACAAAAATTTATAAAGATAAGTTTTTGTGGTTTTCTCCCACAAAGGTTTCCAAATTAAACTTTGTGTATTGTGATTTTAGTTTACCTGCATTTATTGTTTTAAATATAATGAATGATTGATGAATTATCATTTAAAGTAAAAAGTATCTTATACTGATTCATCCCCCCCTCTTAGTATATGCATAAGTTCAACAATTGGTATAAGAGTAGGTTCCTTTGGAAACAATCTAACCACTGGAAGGAAGGTCTCGAGAGAACACATGGCTAGTCGTGAAGGTTTCTCCACAAAGATGGCTCCATTGTTTGATAGAACAAAATACATATTTTGGAGCATAAGGATGCAAACATATCTAATGGCCCTTGGTTTTGATATTTGGCAATTAGTCGTGACTGGTTATACTTCCCCAACAACTCCACCAACATATGTGGTCGGGAAGAAGCCTAGTGAAAATAATGAAAAATCCATGAAATCCATCTTGTGTGGTCTATTATAATCCAAGTTTGTCAAGGTGATGCATTGTGGATCGACCAAAAAAAATTGAGACAAGCTTCAAAATATCTATGAATTCGATGATAAGGTTAAGAAGGAAAAGGTAAAATCTCATAGAAGATAGTTTGAGAGCCTGAAAATGAAAGATGAAGAGAATGTTGCAGCTCATCTTCTCCGTGTTGATGAAATTGTCAACACCATCAAAGGACTTGGGGAAATAGTTGAAGAACCAATGATTGTACAAAATATGTTAAGGTCACTTCCCTTAAGATTTGATGCCAAATTTTCTTCCATTGAATAAATGAAGGATATTGATTCATTAACAATGGATGAATTGATGGGATTCTCACTACATATGAGATGAGGGAAAAAAAAGAAAATGCAACACCGAAGGAAGAAACTTTCAAAGCATCAAAGAAGACAAAAGGACACAAATCCTGTGATTGTTTCAGCCACAAATTAGATACAGAATAATCACAATTCATTAGAAATATAAAAAGAGGATGTGGCAAATACAAGTTAAGCTACCCTTCAAATTTTTTAATTTTAGTAGAGTAGGACATTTTGTTGCTAAATGTCCATATGAATAAAGGAAAGACAGTGGTGATGAAGACAATAATGATGAAGAAGAACATAATAGTAAAAGCAAACCTTATAAACACAAAAGAGGAAGATATACTAAGAAGAAGAGTTTTTACTATAGAAAGGACAATAACTCGTATGAAGAAAGTGATGGATATGTTTATGATATTAGCAAAGAAAAATTCCTCTTCATGGCCATGGATACAAAGTCTACTAATACAGAAAATGAAGACAATCATAAAGAAAAATCATATTAAGAAGAAGAAGACATTGATGGGGAAGTGAATGTTGAAGTATAACTTGTTAGTGTCTTAGAAGAAATAGACAGACTCGGTGGAAAGAATAAAAATTAGAAAGAGCAATTGCATAAATATGAAAAGAAGGATCGTGATATTGATGAAACAAAAAAAATAGTTAGCATCTCGAAGACTCAACTAGAAGAGGAAAAAAAGATAGAATAAGTGGTGAGAATCCAACTAAAATAAAAGGAAGAAAATTACGAGAAGCTAGAGGTTGAAATCATTTCCTTAACAAAGGAACTAGAGAAAACAACTAATCAGTTGAGTAAAAGATTGAAGTTTGGAAAAAGTATTGAAATCTTAGATGATATTATAAGTTACCAAAGGTCACCATTCATCAAGACAGGTCTTTCCTATCATGAAAAAAAAAACACCCCAAAGGGAGATGCAATCACTAAGGTCACAAAGCCATTAGAAAAGGAAAATGAAGAAAACCCTAAAATCTATGCTAATATTCTCAAAGGCTCCATCAACAATGAAAGCAACAACATGAAAGGAAATGGTGATTAGTAGAAACTTGATTCTTCTCACAAGAACAACAAGAATGAGTTCAGAAGAGTTGTTCCACCAAGAAGGCCTTGTTGGACATTGGGTTCAACACTTCTCGCAAGTTTCACAACATGGGTTAACCCATTCTCATGGATCCTAACTCCAACAATTATGGCGGAGACTAATTCTTGAAAAGGTTTTGGTCTAACAATAATTGTAGTCCAACAAATGGAATCAGAGCAACATGTATCGAGTTGGAAACTCGCCTGACACACGTTGGGTGGGATATTGTTGGACATTGGGTTCAACGCTTCCCGTGAGTTTCGCGACATGGGTTAACTCCCTCTCATGGATCCTAACTATGGATATTTTGGCGGAGACTAATTCCTAAAAAGGTTTTGGTCTAACGAAAATTGTAGTCCAACAAGCCTTTCACAACCCAGTACCAAAATCTCTTTCTTGGCTATTGTTTTTCTTGCAGTAATTTTGGTCACAAAGAAATAGATTGTAGAGCTTATGCAATAAGTGATCATGTGAGAGATAGAAATAGAGGCTCATATAAGACCTCAAAGAATGATTATGTGAGCAACAAAATCGGAAGTTCTCATGGGTTTGTTGATAGAAACTAAAATTTATTTTCTCCCCTACTTGATTACAATACTGATTGTTATAAGTGCAATAACTATGGGCACATAGCATGTGATTTTATAAACAACATAATTGAGTCTCCTATAAAAAATAGGGAAGAATATGTTCTTACCAAGAATAGAGAAGAATACACAAAGGTGTGGAAAAGGAAGCAAGAAGAACCAAAGAAGGAAGATGTGGACTTCCAATGTATGCTCAAGACAAAGGAAGCCAATGGTACATTTATAGTGGATGTTCAAAACACATGATAGGGTATCAGGACGATTTTCTCACCCTAAAGGAAGAAAACAAAGACAATGTTACCTTTGGGGATAACACTTCTGCAAGTATAGTTGGAAAATGTACCATTAGTATTGATAATGGAAAGACTAAAACACATAATGTCTTGTATGTTGAAGTGTTAAAACATGATGATCCAGGTGGATATTGGTGGCCACCCACCTATTCCAAGTGGCTCCTTTTCACAATTTTTAGTTCAACACGTTCTTTTGTAGTTATTTGTAATTGTGGGTTCTACACTTCTGGGGCTGTCTAAATCCATACACATCTTCCAAGTGGATACTGATGCCCTCCCACCTAATCCAACTGGCTTATTTTGTATGTGTTCATGTCAGCACATCTTTCTATACTTATAGGGTCGTTTTGGGGCCCTAAATAATGTTTTTTTGGCTCACCACATTCAAGCTGTAGACAAAGTTAGAGTTTGATGATGTAATGTGTATTTCTCAAAAAGACCTTTCCAATGGGATATCATGCACCTAAAACAGAGTTTGTATGCAAAAGTTACGACCTCGGGAAGTTGAGGTACTAACTTACTCATAAAGGCCCACATAACTTTTGACGTTTCATCTCCTAGGGTTAGTTTTTTGGATGTCTAGGGTTTTGGCATTCATGAGTAATGTTAAAAAGGCCTCTGGAGCCTCATTGTAATCATTCTTCTTAGACAGATGTGTGTAGCAGCCACATCTCTTCTCAGAGATAGCTACCACCATTTGAGCAATTTGTTTTCAGTTCTTCATTTATACAGTTTCATCCTATTTAATTTATTCAATAGAAGATATTTTGTTGGATTACTGAGAGGGGGGGTGAATTAGTAATAGAGCAATTTAATCCTTTTTAACCATATAATCCAAGTGTTATATCAATGAAGCATTATCATCCAATAAATGAAGAGTAAATAAGCAATGAACAAATGAACAAACATACACACACACAATACACCAGTGTTTTACGTGGAAACCCAAATCATGAGAAAACCACATAATGATTTTTCTTACATGTCTTGAAGATTTACATTCATTGGAAGCACCAACTTCCTTTGTTTTCTAGCTGCAACTGGAAGGAGGCTCCAACCCCCTAGTTTCTCAGGCTACAACCTGAGGGAAGCTCGAACTCCCCAGTTCTCTGGATACAACCAGAAGGAGGCTATGACCCCCCATGTTCTCCGACTACAACCGGAAGGCGGCTACAACCACTTATCCTTGCCCTGTCCTGCCACCCTGAAGTAGAAGTAGAATGATGGAACCATTGTCAACCTGTCACTGTGAGATATACAGTTGTAAACTTGTACCAATAAATCTGAACCATGCATCAACCTGTACCTCAACCTGTAATCAACATGTACCATAAACAAGTGCATCAACCATGCACCAACCTGTACCAAATAACCTGTAATCAACCTATACCATAAACAAGTGCA
>ML827302.1:0-18065 GCA_009831015.1 Picea engelmannii | reverse complement strand
ATCCATATTTACTTCTTATCAACCATGACAAGACAATAATGAGTCATATTTACATCAAACAATATTGGGTCCATTACCCAAACCTTTGTGTTGTGGGGATTTCTTCAAGGGTTGACATCAATGACAACCAACCTTAATCAACATATTTTTCATTGGATATGTGTGTTGTTCTCCATATATTTGTGTTTATTGTATTTAATTTGTTAATTAGTTCATTCCACTCATAAATCCAGATCAGTGGTATCATAGCGGTTTGATATTCATTTATTTTTCTTTGTGCATGTCCTCGACAAGATTTGGGTACAAGAAGTTGGAACTCAAACCGGTTGATCCTTTGTAAGATCAGTCACGTTGAACCTGACAACAACCCATGGGGGATGAAAAGAAAGATGTTGGAGCAGGAGATCCTTTTAAAATGTTGTTTCAGGAATCCCTTGCATGACAAAGGAAAGAAATGATGGACAACTTCGCACAAATCCTTCAGTGGTTGCCCACAAGAGAAGCATCTTCATCAAGCGGCCATGCAACCCCCTTCAAGGTACATGTAAATTTTGATATTCCATTATTTGAATGATTGATAGACGCGGATGCGGCAGATAAATGGTTGAATCTGCTCGAAGGGTATTTTTCGGTCCACAATTTTTTTGATAGGGAAAATATTACTTTTTCACTCCTCAAGGCCATGATCCCCCATGTTAAGAACTGGTGGGATACTTACTCTGAGCAAAGGGCCATAGAGGAATATGCAATGTTTGTGGTTGCGCTCACATGGGATTCCTTTCGGGATGCCATTAAAGAAAAATACTAGCATGTTGGAAGCTACGAGGACCAGTATGCCATATGGACCACCCTACGTCAGGAAAGAGACTAGATAGTACCAGATTTCACCAATATTTTCCATACCTTGCACACCAAATTGTGTATCAAAGATTCTGAGCGGCATCTAGTTCTCAAATACCACAGTTGTTTGCACATATACATTCAAACAAAAATGGATTTTCTAGACATGACCGCATCAGGTACGAATTATAGATATGTTGTCAAGATCGAGCATAAATTTAAGCAGAAGAGGTGAAAGTTCGGATATGAAAACCCCTCACAGTCGAAGTAGGGAAAAGGAGACCCTAACCCACACAACAAGGTACAAAGAAAAGATGTTCACTCTTAAGACAACCAATCCAAGCCACAACACAAGAAGGGTAATGAGAAGTCGAAGAAGGACACAGGAAAATGGTGTGAATACCATAAATCCCTTGGCACAACACCGAAGAATGTCGCTCCAAGAAATCACTCGTGGCCGAGATGAAAGCTTCTGAGTCAGAGGCCGATTCTAACTCCAAATCAAATCTAGAAGGAGGGAAGCACATTATCGATGTTGAACCCAATGCCATTGTTGCTACCACCAAAGTACATCTAAGCGAACCAGAAGAACCAGAGGAAGGGGGACACCTTTTTCACTCACAGATGTGGGTAAAGGGGGCTATGATTCATTTCATTGTCGATAGCGGTAGTCAGAAGAACCTAATATCAACATAGGTCTTCAAGTGGTTGGACCTGCCAATGACACTGCACCTGCAACTCTACACCATCGGATGGCTTTGCCAAGGAAGGGATCTTCGTCTCACCCAACAGTTTCGTTTGCTCTATGGCATCAAGCCTTTCAAAGACGAGGTATTGTGTGATACTGCTCCCCTTGAAGTTTGTGATGTTCTCTTAGGACAACCATATTTGTGGAAGTGACATGTTGTGTATGAGTCTAGACCCCACAGTGTTATTATTACTTTGGGTAGACAATTGTATAGGATACCAGAGGTAGCACCGCCTACCACTATTTATATAATCTTTGTTAAGCAATGCAATAAGGTCATTTCCAGACCAGAATTTTCTTCTTCTTTGTGATCCATGATCATAGAAAGAAGAAGGTCCCTGCCACATCCATGGCCCCTACACAGAGCCTCTCTTTGCAATAGAAGCAAGTGGAGGGGATCATAGAAGAGTATAGAGACATCTTCTCCTCACCCACCAGGGTACTGAATCACTGCCAAGTCAAGCATACAATTGATCTAACTTCTGGTGCACCTATGCCTAATGGACCGGTCTATCATCGCTCGCTAATGGAAAATGATGAAATCAAGCATCAAATCCAAGAGATGCTTCAAAAGGGGCACATCAAACCCAACTCCTCCCCTTGTGGAAGCCCAATTGTACTGGTGCAGAAGAAAGATGGGACCTGGTGGATCTGCATTGATTACATAGAATTAAACAAAATCACAGTCAGGAACCAATACCCAATTCCCAGAATTGATGACCTTCTTGATCAACTCAAGGGGGATAAGTTCTTCAGCAAGATTGACCTTAAGTCTGGCTATCACCCGATTCCCATAAAACCAACTGATGTATGGAAGACAACTTTCAAATCTAAAGAAGGTCTCTTCGAATGATTTGTCACGCCCTTTGGCTTAACCAATGCACCAACCACTTTCATGAGGTTGATGGATGACGTATTGTGACCCTTCACCCACTCTTTTGTGGTGGTATATTTGGATAAAATCCACATCTTCAGCATAACATGGGAGGAGCACATGCAACATATTCAATAGGTTTTGAGCACTCTGTGAAAGTGAAAGCTATATGCGAACTTGGAAAAATGCTCCTTTGTCATGAAAAGTGTCCAATACTGTTGATGATTACAGTTGCGTGAGACATCCTCTGGGACACAGACTGAGTGAGTTGACCCGAGAGAAATCCCATGAGTTGGGTGTGTGGTTCCTCTCTGAGACGGAGAAGGAATGTTGTGTGACCTTGTGTGGGGTGAGGAAGCCCATGAGTTGGGTGTGTGGTTCCTCTCTGAGACGAAGAAGGAGTGTTGTGTGCCCCTGTGTGGGGTGAGGAAGCCCATGAGTTGGGTGTGTGGTTCCTCTTTGAGATAGACATGGAATGTTGTGTACCCCTGTGAGGGGCGAAGGAGCCCATGTGATGGGTTTACTAGTATCCTCTGTGGAGAGAGTTGAAATGATACTCCAGATGATTCTCCTATGTAACACAGTGAGAAAGAATATCTATTGAGTTGGACGTGCTTGTGACTGAGCACAAGTGAACATGTGGAAAATCCCATGAGTTGGGTGCATCATTCTGAGACAGAGATGAAACGATGTATTAGCATCCTTTATGTAGAGAGTTGAGATGATACTCTAGATGATTCTCTTATGTAACGCAATGAGAAATAATATCTGTTGAGTTGGACATGTGTATGGCTAAGCACAGGTGAACGTGATCCTAGTGGTTGAGCACTAGTGAGTGTGGTTCTCTTGTGAGACGTAATGAGATAGAGATGTGGACATCGTTCTCGCTGAGCACTAGTGGGTGTATGATATTCCTTTCTATATTGTACAAGAGTCAGACTTACCTGTAACCATGTTTGTGATGTAAAGGGTACAAGTCGGCCCCACCATAATGTTAAAGATAATTAATGTAAAAGATAATTAATATGGTAATTATTAATTATATTTTGAGTTATTGAGGTCGGCCCTATTGTGCCAATAGACACATCATTTGATTTGATAAGTCTTATATAAATAAAGGTGAATCCCCATTGAGTAAACACACTTAACATTGTGTCATCTCATGATTTTAGAAGTTGTGGTCTCAAATTATGAGAATTACAACACCTCTTGTGTGCTAGGTTTGGTGATGGTGTTGGAGGTGTTTCTCTTGACGAATATAACAAAGGATTGGTTGGGTTTTCTTCCCTTGTTGAGAAGGGTTTCCCAGGATACTTCTTGTGTTCTTGTGCATGGTTATTCTTCTTGTGATATTGGTTTTCTGCAGTAGTTATGGTTCAAGTAAAAGTTAGACAAAAAATTTAAAGAAAATACACGAGCCATAACTCATTGAAAATTCAATATGGTTTCAGAGAAGGCTTGAAAAAGATCATTGCACATTAAAGTTGAAGGTAAGGGCCGACAAAAATCTTATGTAGGTGTGAAGAGAAGAGGGATGAACCTCTCTTTAAAAATTCAGTGGTCGATGATGAGTCCAGACCCCTCTTAATTTCATTGTGAAGGTTGAGGCTGGCCGAGCCCTATTGAAGATCATAGATGAAGTCTGCAGCAAGGGAAAGACTCCACTAAGGCTGCTACAGTAACACCCTAATAACATATCCATAAAGAGGAGAGGGTTGGACCCTTCTAAAGTGAATATTGAGGTTGCCACATGTCTCATGTAAGGATTACCTCAGTCTGAGGGTAATAGAAGATCATTGTTCTCCTTTTTGTGGGCATACTGTGGAATGTTAAGGGATGTGTAAGCCTCATGTAGCAGGATGAGGGTTGTGGGAAAAGTATTGTGCTAAGAGAGGAGGTTTTAAAGGGATAAAACAATACCCTAACACTCAAACATTGTTCATCATCAAAGGTAGTTGTAGTTCAACAAACTTTGTCAATCATTAGGGCAGTTTTTGAGGTAGAGATAAGGACAGTTTTAGGGCATGTTATGAGGCTCAAAATAAACAGATCTAAAACTGTGATGAAGGGAAAATTGAAGGGAAGTATAAGGGATAACGTTGACTACCACAAGCACCACATATCGCTAAGAATATTGATTGGTATTCTTCCTCTCTTAACATATATATATTTTGATCTTGTCATCATATTATAGACCAAATTGTGAACCATTGACAAAACTCTGTTTTTGGAAACTTGTACTGGCTGCTACTTATAAGTTAAGGACAAGAATGGCTGACCTATTATCAATCATAATGGTCATAATGACAACCAATATTGACTGACCTTGTAATCTACTTTAAGAAGAGATTGTTTACAGTTTAAAAGAAACAAAGAAATTTCATCATTTCAAATTGTGTCATCTACGAATTCAGGAATCCATTAATTACAGATTTGAATTCAAGTGGAAACAGTTTTGAGTACCAACATGAGCTACAAGGATAGCTACAAAAATGTGTCTGAATTTTTTTTGAATGTCAATAATGGACATGACCTTGATAAGCTAAAACAATCATAGCAAGTTGGATCACCAACAGAAAGGTATAATTTCTAATATGTGATACTCTCATATTAGTTACAACAGTAAAGGTTGATGCAAACTTCGTCAGATACTTGTATGGTACAGGTGGCCACAAGGAAAACAAGCGAGGAATGTCATTTCTCATCATGACACTAACAAATAAGCAAAATATCCATTGGTGTACACTCTCAAGTATGCACTTGTATATATATTATTTGCATCATTGTCATAAGGGTACTTGCAGGAGGAAGAAATCCTTGGTGCTATCATGGACTCGGAGGGATCTCAGTGCATTCATAAGAACAACACAATGGAAGTAAAGACTCCAGGTTTGATTGTTTTAAATTATCATGCCTATAACCTACATTTCTAAGGTTGCTACATTACAAGTAGGTGTTGTAGCTGTGACAAAAAATGTTTTGATTCTAGAGATGTACTCATGAATCTCCTCTAGGAGATATTCTTGTCTTGTTTCCTTTCATTTTTTTTCTTGTTTCATGCAGGTTAACATCAAAGGAATATTCTTATCCTTCAGACTTCAGAGGGAGTCACTTGAATCAAAAGGAGTCAAACTAATTGAGAAAGAGAGAAAATACCTTCGTCCTCATCAACAGTCCAGAGGGAGATAGCCATTATTACAGTTGATCCAGTTATTCCAATTGATACGCCTAGGGACATTGCAGTAGGCCATAAAAGGCCTGTCTAGGCTTGAAAAACTCTGCAAGAGGTAGAAATACATGCAGGTGATGGAAGTGTCGAGAAATACAAAATGAAGCTTGTAGTTAGAGGATTCTCACAAGCAGAGGGAGTGAACTATGATGATACATATTGATCCAGTAGCCCGATGCACTTCCATATGTACTATCATCCATGAGTTGAAAACTACATCGGGTGGATGTAAAGACATCCTTTCTCAATGGTGAGATTGAGGAAGAAGGTTACATCGAGCAGCTAGAAGGATTCATGATATACGACGAGAAATATCATGTGTACACGTTGAATAAAGCCTTATATGGACTAAAGCAGACACCTCATGCTTGGTACGGGAAGATGGATGGATTCCTGATGAGTTTGGGTTTCAACAAGAGTGTTGTTTATCCAAAACTATATTATCACATTGTTGATAACGAGAGCCTGATTTTGGTGACTTATTTAGGAAGCCTTGTTGTTGGATACAAGCAAGCCTTGACTTGTGATTTCGAGATGAAGGATATGGGTATGATGCACTACTTATTGGGACAAGAAGCATGACATAGGACTGATGATATTTTCCTGAGTCAAGGAAAATATACATTGGGGATATTACATAAGTTCAATATGAGAGAATGCAAATCCATGCCTACACTGATGGTGATGTATTTGAAGAAAATGATTGATGATTATTCAGACGAGATTGATCCATAGCTGATTGGATCACTGATGTATCTGGTTAACACCATATACATGTACTTACTAAATTCATGAGTCATTCGAGACAGACTCACTGGATAGAACTGAAGCATGTATTGAGATATATATGAGGCACAATTGGATATGGATTGAGATATTCCTCCAATGTAGAGTCTAGACTTGAGTCTGGAAGGATATGCCGATGCAAATTGGGCAGGGAACGCGGAATATATAGCATTGAGTGTGGCAGTCCGCAAAGCAGTGTGGATTCACAAGATTCTGACAGATTTATTTGATCATGATATGGATCTTATTATTATTTGTGATAACCAGAGTTGCATGAAGCTCTCTGAGAACCCTGTGTTTCATGATCATATATCAAAACACATTGAGATAAAATATCATTATATCATAGACATGTTGCAGAGGAAAACAGTACATGTGCAGTACCTTCCTACACATGAGTAGATTGTCGATATCTTCACCAAACCGCTTGCCAATATGAATTTCAAGTACTTTCGTGAGAAACTCTCTTGGTGAAGATTACCTCCCTAGCTGAGAGGGAGTGTTGATTATTATAGCCAAGACGAATTTCGAGTTCTTCCATGAGAGACTTGTCCTGGTGGAGAATGCCTCCCTAGCTGAGAGGGAGTGTTGATGATTACAACTGCGTGAGACATCCTCCAGGACACAGACTGAGTGAGTCGACCTGAGAGAAATCCCATGAGTTGGGTGTGTGGTTCCTCTCTAAGATGAAGAAGGAACATTGTGTGCCCCTGTGTGGGGTGAGTGTTGGTAGTACGGATGTCGTTACACCAAAACCCGCAAGTGATTGGTAAACTCACCACCGCCAGATTTCAAGGATCCACGAGAGGCGATTAGTCCCTTGTCACGATACACTGGGGAGCACTAACTACTTGCAATTTCGTGCAACAATCTCCCCCTCAGCATGAGTCGAGAGTGTATCAAACTCGTGACCTCTAGCTCTGATACCAATTGTTGGTAGTACGAATGTCGTTACAACAAAACCCACAGTTGATTGGTAAACTCACCACCACCATATTTCAAGGATCCGCGAGAAGTGATTAGTCCCTTGTCATGATACACTGGGGAGCATTAACTACCTACGATTTCGTGCAATAGTGAGGAAGCCCATGAGTTGGGTGTGTGGTTCCTCTATGAGATGGAGATGGAATGTTGTGTACCCCTGTGAGGGGTGAAGGATCCCATGTGATGGGTTTATTGTTCTCCTCTGTGCAAAGAGTTGAGATGATACTCCAAATGATTCTCCCGTGTAACGTAGTGAGAAAGAATATATGCTGAGTTGGACGTGCCTGTGACTGAGCACATGTGAACGTTTGGAAAATCCCATGATTTGGGTGTATTGTTCTAAGACAGAGATGAAACTATGTATTAGCCTCCTATGTGTAGAGAGTTGAGATGATACTCGAGATGATTCTCATGTGTAAAGTAGTGATAAAGAAGATCTTATAATTTTGACGTGCATGTGGCTGAGCACAGGTGAACGTGATCCTAGTGGCTGAGAACTAGTGAGTGTGGTTCTCATGTGAGATGCAATGAGATAGAGATGTGGACATCCATGTGGCTGAGCACAGATGGATGTGCCCCTAGTGGCTGAGAACTAGTGGGTGTATGAGATCCCTTGCTATATTTTAAAAGAGTCAGACTTACCTGTAACCCTATTTCTGATGTAAAGGGTACAGGTCAGCCCCACCATAATGTAAAAGATAATTAATATGGTAATTATTAATTATATTTTGAGTTATTGAGGTCAGCCATATTGTGCCAATAGACAAATCATTTGATGTGATGACTCTTATATAAATAAATGTGAATCCCTATTGAGGAAATACACTTAACATTGTGTCATCTCATGATTTCAGAAGTTGTGGTCTCAAATTATGAGAATTACAACACCCTCTTGTGTGCTAGGTTTGGTGATGGTGTGGGAGGTCTTTCTCTTGAAGAATATAGCAAAGGATTGGTTGGGTTTTCTTCCCTTGTTGAAAAGGGTTTCCCAGGATACTTCTTGTGTTCTTGTGCATGGTTATTCTTCTTGTGACCTTGGTTTGCTGCAGTAGTTATGGTTCAAGTAAAAGTTAAACAAAAAATTTAAAGAAAATACATGAGCCATAGCTCATTGAAAATTCAACAAATACTTGGGCTACATTGTTGATGAGCATGGGGTACATGTTGATCCAGCTAATATACAAGTCATCCATGATTGTTCAGTTGTGACCAAACTAACTGAGCTTCAGATCTTTTTGTGACTGACCAACTTCTACCAATGGTTCATGTTGGGATTCTCCCATATTGCATGGGCCCTCAGCCAAGTAACCAAGGATATCTATAGGGAGAAGTTCACATGGGGGAAGAAATAAAACGAGCATTTGATGATCTAAATCCTCACTTATGCTAAACTACAACACTATCCTTACTAATCTTCAAAAAATGTTTGATATTGATATTGATGCATTTGACTATGTTGTAGGTGCAATTCTCACTCAACATGGTCATCTGGTAGCCTACCATAGTGAGACACTCTCAGATATTGTTCGGAAAAACACCACCTATGACAAGCAAATGTATTACATTGTACAAGCATGTTGTCAATGGAAACATTACATTATGGGAAAGGAGACAATCATCCACACTGATCACAAACCTCTGCAGTTCATACAGACACAGGGGAATTTGCAGAACGATCACCATCATAAGTGGTCCACCTACCTGCAACAATTCCATATCAACATCAAGTATAATAAAGGGATCAAAAACATTGCCGTTGACTGCCTCAGTCGACCTCCCATGGATGCACTCACCACCATGCTCCATTCATGTGGACATGAGGCATCTGTGATCTGGATTATTTTTGGCACGAAATGAGATGAAGATATAATAAAGAAATGCAGAGAGATATCACAGATATTCAATAATATAACATAAATGTATCAGATATGCAACCATAAATATTGATATACATTAATACATGATTTCTATTAATGAAATAAATGTATAGAGACTGTAAAAATACAGAGTGAAAGACTCGCTAGAATGGTGGCAACTTATCTCTGAGAAGAGATGTGATGGCTACTCGCATTCACAAGAAGATGATTACAATGAGGTTCTGAAGGCCTTTTTACAATAAATAGAAATGACAAAAACCCTAGACATCCAAAAACCTAACCCTAGGAGATGAAGTGCCAAAAGTCATGTGGGCCCCATTTGGGTAAGTTAGTACATCAACTTCTCGGGGTCGTAACTTTTGCATACGATATTCGTTTTAGGCACATGATAGCCCATTGGAAAGGTATCATCAAGGAGATTAATGTTTTGGACTCAATCATGCCTTCATCTATAATTGAGAAGCTCGATCCCAAAAAACCTTCATTTAGGCCCTCAAGATGGCCCTGGAAGTTAAAAACTGCTAAAAATAGTAAATTACCAAAATTGCCAGAAAATTGTTTTGAGCCAGTTGGAAAAGGTGGGTGGCCACTGATATCCACCTAGATAAATACTCCCTCCTTAGGAAGCAATGGTCTCCATTGCATTGAGTGCCCGGGGGAGAGGGAAAAACGTTTGTTGAATCTGCATCTTGATGAGCTGCTTTCCTTGTTGGAGAAGTTGTGTTGCTTAGCTTGTTGAAGGTTGTCACAAACATGTGGCTGGAAGAGTTGGACCTTTTTAGCCAGTTTGGATACATGAGATGTCTGTGTGCAGAAGGAATCTTTGCGCTTTGCTGCAACCTTTTCAACCTACTTCTGTTGGATGGAAGGTGCTTGGGGCAAGGTTGTAGTGGTTGCAGTGTCCTTCTATTCCCCTTTTGAACAGATTGTGAAGAAGATGAATTTTGTAGTATGAGATACTACCTTGCGACACTGTTTAGGTGGAACAATAGTTGGAACTACCTCTGGTATTCTATAGAGATGGCCCCTCAAAGTAACAATGACACTATGGGGTCGAGATTCATAAACAGCATGGCCTCTCCACATATATGGTTGTCCCAAGAGGACATCACAAACATCCAGTGGGGAAATATCACATAATACCTCATCCTTGAAGGGTTGGATGTTGTATGATAATCGACATTGTTGGCTGATACGAAGGTCTCGTCCTTGGCGAAGCCACCCGATGTTGTATGGTTGCGGGTGTGGTGTTGTCAACAATCCTAACTGTTTGATGACCTCTGCTGAGATGAGGTTCTTATGGATTCCTCTATTAACAATAAAATGCAGTGGGGTCCCCTTCACCCACATATGTGAATGAAAAAGGTGCTCCCCCTCTTCAGGATCTATTGGTTCTTCTAGTTGAATTGTTGCGGTTGCGACAATAGAAGTGGGGTCTACGTCAATGATCTGTCATTTACCAGTATTTTTAGAATCAGATTCTGAATTAGGGTTCGACTCCTTGTCTTTGATCTTGGCCACCAATGACTATTTTGAGCGACATTCATCGGTGTTGTGCCAGGGGATTTTGTGGAAATCACACCATTTTTCGGTGTCCTTCTTTGTCTTCTCGTGACCCTTCTTTTCCTGTGGCTTGGATTGATTTTCAGGAGACTATTTGTTAGGGTCATCTTTGTCATACTTTGGTTGTTGCAGATTTCCAGACCCAAACTCTCATTTGTTCTGGTGCTTAATTTTCTGCTCGATTTTAACAACATATTGATAAGCAACACCGAGTGATGAGATGTCCAAAAAATCCATTTCAGTTTGGATGTATCTATGTAGAGCTCCACAGTATTTTAGAACCAAATGTCGTTCAGAGTCTTTGATACCCAGCTTGGTGCACAAGGTATGGAAGGTATTGGTGAAATCCATAATTGCTTGGCCCCTCTCTTACCGCAGTGTGGTCCATCTCATGTACTGGTCCTCATAGTTTCCAACAGGGTAATATTGTTCCTTTACCGCATCTACAAAAAAATCCCAAGTGGGCTTGACCCCATATATTCCAGACTCCTCTGTGGAACTCTGCTCCCAGTAAGTTTCCCACCAATGTTTGACATGGGGGATAGCTTTAATGAGTGTGAAGGTGATATTTTCTCTGTCGAAAAATTTGTGAACAGAGAAATAACCTTCTAGTAGGTTTAACCATTTGTCAAGGGCTTCTGCATCTATCTATCCTTCAAATATAGGAATATCAAAATTAACTTGTACCTTGAAAGGCGAGGTGCCTCCAAAGTGTTTGTTTGATGAAGACGCATCTGTTGCTATCGACATGCATTGAAGGACATGGGAAAAAATCTCCATCATTTCATCCCTCTATCATGTGCGAGCTTGCTCAAGCAACAKACTTATAGGATCGTTTGCTCCGTCATTTTTCTTTTCTTCCACCATTGAGGGTTTCTTGGGTGTGCGAGATAAATTGTCATCAAGAGAGACAAGCTTGAGACCCAACTTGCTATACTCGGACCTCATCRGGGACATGCACTGAAAAACGATCAAGAGCAGCCTACTCTGATACCATTGATCCATATTATTTTTGGCACGAAATGAGAGCGAAGATATAATAAATAAATGCAGAGAGATATCACAGATATTCAATAATATAACATAAATGTATTATATATGCAACCATAAAAACCGATATAGATTAATACACGATTTATATTAATGAAATAAATGTATAGAGGCTGTAAAAATACAAAGTGAAAGACTCACTAGAATGGTGGCATCTTATCTCTGAGAAGAGATGTGACGGCTACTCGCATTCGCAAGAAGATGATTACAATGAGGTTCTAAAGGCCTTTTTACAATAAACAGAAATTCTAAAAACACTAGACATCCAAAAACCTAACCCTAGGAGATGAAGTGCCAAAAGTCATGTGGGCCCCGTTTGGGAGAGTTAGTACATCAACTTCCTGGGGTCGTAACTTTTCCATACGATCTTTGTTTTAGGCGCATGATAGCTCGTTGGAAAGGTATCATCGATAAGATTCATTTTTGGGGCTCAATTATTGGCTATAATTGAGAATATAGATCCTGAAAAACCTTCATTTAGGCTCTCAAAATGGCCCCAGAAGTTAAAAACTACGAAAAATAGTAAATTACCAAAATTGCCAGAAAATTGTTTTGAGCCAGTTGGAAAAGGTGGGTGGCCAGTGATATCCACCTGGATCAATCTGAGTGGCCCCAACTTTATCAACAAGATCCGGACTTCTCCACCACCTATCATCTCTTGGGTACATGCGTGAATGTCACAAATTTTCACATTCAGGATGGAATGTTATGCCATTTGGGCCATATTTGTGTTCCTACAAGTGAACGTGCAAAGTTGATTTGGGAGGCTCACTACAGTCAGATGGCAAGACATTTTGGAATGGAGAAAATTGTGGTAGTTCTACAGAAACATTTTTATTGGCCAAAACTTCGACAAGACGTCAGGAAGTATATTGGATCTTGCACTGCCTATGTCATTGCCAAGCCAACCATCAAGAAAAAAGGCCTATATACCCCTCTTCCTAATCCCTAGAATCCTTGGGAATCCATCTTGATGGATTACATGTATGGCCTTCCATCCACCAAGCAAGGCAATGATTGTGTATTTGTGGTAGTTGATTGGTTTTTGAAGATGACCATCCTCACAACTTGCAAGAAGAACATCACAACAACAGTTACTGCCAAGATCTTCTTCGAATGAGTGTGGGTCCATTTTGGGATACCACATATCATCATCTCCGATCGGGAAAACATGTTTCTCAACACATTTTGGTTGAGTCTCTCGTCATTGGTGGACACCAAGCTCACTAAATCCACTTCTTTCCACCCCCAGACCGATGGCCAAATAGAGGTCATCAATCGGATGATTGTGCACATCCTGCACATGCACAACTCTAAGCATCCACGTACATGGGATGAGAGTCTCCCTTATGTTCAACATAGTTACAATAGGGCTCTCCATAGCTCCACTGGCCATTGCCCATTTAAGGTGGGGTTGGGATTCCAACCCTTGAGTCCCATTGATGTTGCAATACATATTGCAACCACACAGGAATCTTCCCATGCTCAGTATGAGATCGAAAAATACACCAAATTCATTGAGTATATTCAACACATCCTCCAATAGGTCCATGAGATTTTGCAGAAATCCAATGCTAAGTACAAGCAATGCCATGATCAACACAGGGTACCACACCAGTTTCAGGTGGGAGACAAGGTCTGGTTACATTTGCAGAAAGAGCACATTACGAGGCCCCATCGGAATCTCCTCCCACTTCTCTATGGGCCTTACACTATCACCAAGGCTGTGGGTAGTAATTCTTTTGATCTCAACACTCCACCCTTCTTTGTCTTACACCTCGTGTTCAATGTGGACCTCCTTCGACCATAGTTTCCACCATTATTGGACACCTTGGAGATCACAGAACAATTGACACCAACAGAGCTCAACCCTGACTGCATGGAACATGCATCCACTGATCAGATAGTGGACACATAGGTAAAGGGCACTTTCCATCAGAGGATCCAACTTTATCGGGTTGTCAAGGCAGGGCCTCTCCTACACCAAGGCAAGTGGCTCGCTCGGGGCCAAATTCAACAGAAGTTTCCTCACCTGATGGGGGAAATTAATGTAATGGAGACCATTTCTTACTAAGGGGGGAGGAATGATCTAGGTGGATATTGGTGTCTACCCACCTATTCCAATTGACTCATCTTGACAGTTTTTGGTTCAACACGTTCTTTTGTACTTCTTTGTAATTGTGGGTTCTACACTTACGGGGTTGTCTGAATCCCTACACATATTCTAGGTGGATGTTGGTGGCCTCCCACCTAATCCAAATGGCATATTTTGTATGTTTTCATGTCAGCACATCTTTTTGTACTTCGAGGGCCGTTTTGGGGCCCTAAATAATGTTTTTTTGGCTCACCACAATCAAACTATAAATGAAGTCAGATTTTGATGGTGTAATGCGTAGTTCTCAAAAATACCTTTCCAACGGGCTATTACGTGCCTAAAACGGAGGTCGTATGCAAAATTTACGACCCCGGGAAGTTGAGTTACCAACTTACCCATAGGGGCCCACATAACTTTTGATGTTCCATCTCCTAGGGTTAGGTTTTTGGATGTCTAGGGTTTTTGCATTCATGATTAATGTTAAAAATTACTCTGGAGCCTCATTGTAATCATTTTTCTCAGATGGATGCATGTAGCAACCACATCTCTTCTCAGAGATAGCTACCACCATTCGAACAAGTTGTTTTCAGTTCTGCAGTTTTACAGTTTCAACCTATTTCATTTATTCAATAGAAGATATTGTTCACTGGATATCTGTGTTGTTCTCCATATCTTTGTGTTTATTTTATTCAGTCTGCTAATCAGTTCATTCTGCTCATAAATATGGATCACATAATCTTTTAAGTGTCAGTTGGTGAAGCATAAATACTTTGTGTATGAATATCTTATATTATTTCCTATACATGTATTACTAATTTGGTGCTCAACTGAGGAGATTGGTGTCTTCAGTAGGTTGGTGCCTACACAATATTTTTCTGAGTTGGTTCTCAGTTCAAGATATCGGTGTCTCTAATAGGTTGGTGCCTACACAATATCTTGTTGAGTTGGTTCTTAGTTGAATAAATTGGTGTCTCTAGTAGGTTGGTTCCTACAATATTTGTAACATTAGGTTGGTTCCTACAAACATTTATAAAGATAATTTTTTGTGGTTTTCTCCCACAAGGTTTTCAAAATTAAACTGTGTACTGTGATTTGAGTTTACATGCATTTAAGCTAATGAATTATTTATGAATGCTTATTTAAATTAAAAAGTATGTTATATTGATTCAACCACCCACCCCCCCCCCCAAAGTATAAGCATAAGTTCAACAAAAGTTTTTTCCACAATGAATTAACACACTTACAAAATGATATTGTATAATTCAAGCCAAAAAAACTCACCATAAATGATAGTGTAAGTCATGAGGGTGTTTCCCTCCTCTGTGACCCTAACCTCTCTATGATGCCTCCCTGCAACAGTTATAGAATCAAAGCATGAAATTTAACAAAAAAATAATAAAATAAATTCCATTGATGTTACATAAAACATTCATCAATAAATGATCTCACTATGAATAACTATGGAAACATCAGAGATTATCTAGCATATGGAGCACTTGGTTGTACAAGTTGCTCCAAGAACATCTATTATAGGGTTGACAATTGTAGCCACAATAGATGATACAAGGGGGTGAATGAGGGGAAAATGGTGTAGCCACATTGGATGAAACACTGGGGGTTACAATAGGGAAGAATTGAAAAACAATTGTGGATGAAACAATGGGGGATACAACAGGGCAGGCGTGTGTGGGGCAGACAGGTGCAACAATTGTGAATGGATGGGCATAAGGTGTTGGGTGTGGGTGGAAATAAACCCCCACATGTTGTATGATTGGAAAAATTACCCTAAGGGAGGGGATTGAGATCCCAAGTGTTGGGGTAGGATGGCCAAGGACCAAACTTGCCCTGTAACCTAGAACAAATGCTATGCCAAATGGAGGTATTTGTGACTATACGAAAAATGAACCAACCCACATACACATTTATAACATTTTTATTAGTATAAAAAAATAAATTCAACCAAAATAAGATAACAAATTTCACATTAAAACAAGATTTAACTCAACATGTGATACTTGGGAATGGGGTGAATAGTCCATCCTATGTGGACATGGTTCATTTCTTTCATAAATGACAACCTATAGAAACACAAAAACATTATAATTTATTTCTCATAAATAAAATGGACATTTGCAAAACATCAAAATTATAAAGCCTGCTAAGTTGAATTTTGTAGTGCAATTCATTTATCAAAATCGATTATTATGGTATGTCTGATTGCCTATGCAAGTGTTAGCTCCCGACTCTGTATGTTATATATTAATGGAAACTATTTTTTTTTTTTTTAAATGGCCAAGCACACTATTAGGGATGAATACCATACAAATTCCATAAAAGGCCTCGATACTTCTCAATATCTAGTATGAAATGATATTTGCAAAGAAAACAAGTATCATTTTTGTTATGTGAAGGTGTGTGGTCCAAAGACACACCTCTACTTTTTAGTAATAAGATATTCAAAAGGTCATCCTACATTTGGATGCAACTCAATATCTCCCTATTTTGGGGTGTAAGCAAATAAAAGGGTAGAAGCCACAATTCTAGTTAGATGCTCGGATGACTTCATTGGAAGTATTATTACACTTAGCCCTACACCTCATTCATGTTTAGGATAGGTAGGATCATGTTAAATTAATTTCATTGGTAGTACATTAGGGTTTCCATTTTATTTATTCTTGGTAGTGGGCCTATTAGTATGTTTTAAATAAGTGTTGGAAACACAATCTAGAAATGCATTTGAAGAGCAACATATGAGTTAGCTAATAATTTTCAAAAGGAAAAGAATAATTCTCACGATGATGATATTGCATGTACAAATTCAAAGGGACATAGCAATTAATCAATATCTTGAAAAGGGAACAGATCATGTTGCAATATTTTTCATGTAAATTTAGATAGTAGTTACAAAGGTTGTTCTTGGTTTAACTAACTAAATATTTTGGACTTCTCAGAATCCCATAAGGGGGATGTTGTCCCCACATGGAGCCAATTGTTATCCCTTGAAAATGGATGCCTATTCTTTGAGTGGAAACTATTAAAAAATATTGATGACGATGTCAAAGTAGTGATGCATAATCTTCACCAGAGATTTGTTACAAGAGTGCCCATTTTCTTTTCCTTAGGAAGTTATTTTATACTTAGAACACCATTGATTGAATCCTTCCAAGTTTGGACTACATTATAAAAATGTGCTTTTATTCAAGAAAATATTAGCTTGATGTCCTTCATAGATACGGGTTATGTGGGATTACCCCTATCCCTTTGGAAAAGTCCCATACAAAGACATGACTACACTAAGATTCTATCCTTTAGAGTTGGGTGTTTTAAGTTATTACCTTTTAACCTTTTGGGGGAAGACTTAGATAGGATATGATGACACTACATCAGCATGACATTATAGTGAAGAGGGTGTCAAGGATATCATCCCACTCTAGGATTAGAATACTCCTTGGAAGACCCCAACAAAATTATATCCACAAACTTCATTGTCAATGAATGATTGGGCTCATTCTTGGGATAGTCCATGTGAAGACCTAGATAGGTAGACTAATAGGCTTGATGGATGAAATGGAATTAGGCCACATGGAGGACAATGGGGAGACTTAGGAAATATTTGGTAGATCAAGATAATGACACATGGATTCAATGGATAACATGTTGATAAGAAGTTGACATGCCACGATGACAAGGCATGGTATGACAACACAAAACCAAAATGTATGCTTCGTAAGTGAGAGACAAGGATGACATATCCTAGGTGTATTACTCAAATACAAATGAAATTTTGTTTCAATATAAACCTTATAGTCTTTGTTATCGCACGGTTTGTAGGAAAGGTTTGAAAGCTTGAATCAGGGCTTAAAACCGGCGTAACATGAGCTTCCCCACCCACTGTCACCTCGATGGGGAGCTCTCTCTATTTAGGAGGGCAAGTCCAAGGGAGACGTCCCTAAGGCAATCTGGGATTAAAGAAGGGCTAAAGGATAAAAGACCAAGATGGAGGGTCCCTTTCACAGATT
>ML827301.1:24230-37928 GCA_009831015.1 Picea engelmannii | reverse complement strand
TAGCATATAAACAAATTTCATAACTGAAACATGAGGATTCTGAACAACATTTAATACATAAATAAATTTCTATCAACAACACAATAACTCAAAAAATTATAGACACAGAGATTTTTGGTCTAACATTGACCCTGGAAAAACTCACAAGGGGAAAACCAGTGAGAGAGGGAATTTTTATTATTTTCAGATCTCAGAGAAATTCTTCCGTTACAACATAAATTTTACACCAAAAATTACACAAACTTATCTCAGAGAAATGAGCCAAATCTCCTCCTAAACAACCCCCAAATTAGCTCCTCGATTTCTATGCAAGAAATCTGTATGACTGTCACAACATCCAATGTTGTACGGATTATCTAGAAAATCGTGCCATACATTCTGGGTTTGTTGTATGAATTTTCCAGCATTAAATGTGCCTAGATTTCTGTGCTAAACTACCTCGATATGTTTTCACTTTCTATGTTGTATGGACTATATCTTTCTCAGTTGTACGACCTCCAAAAATATGTACTGTACGACCTATATGTTGGCTATACTCTCTTCCTCGATTTTTGTGTTGTACCTTACCTTCGAATGCATGCCAATGCTCAACAACTTCCTCTCTTCTCTAGCTCGACTTCTCCTCTTCCTCTTTCTCTCCAAAAATTCATTCAACAAGTGAAGAATGGGTGTGCCCTCCTTACCCTAATCGACTCAATGAGAGGGAAGGTGAAAGGTCATCTAATCCAATGGTTGAGATTAGATAAGATGAGTGGTGGAGATTAAATCACTTAACTCACCCACTTTCCCTAAGTTCAAAAAGTCACCTTTTAATTTACATCTCATAAATTAAATGACTAAGGTCCACATTAGGCATTTTCCCACCCCCTAGGCACCTAGGTGATAAGAAACACTTGCCTAGGTACTCTTTAATTAATTTTAACACTGAAGGCCACCAATCAATAGGGAAATCCACCCTTCATAGAATATCCCACCTATGAAACCAATGCACTGCTCCATATGAATAGGCTCCTGAAATTAACAATTGACTCTCCCATCTGTACCGACTGCCATACTATCAACCCATAAAATTCCAGGGTCCCATGCTACCACAAGGAAGGATCCATCATGTTGTTCCCTTGATCATAAATATTTGATCCTCCTGCCTAGACTGCATCCTCTGCTCCTATAATCGCAAGCTATAATTCCTGAAAGGATTGTCCCCACTATCGAGGCTGATATCTTGCCAATGTATCTCAACGAATTCTACCAAACCAACTCTAAAATCAGACATCTAGGCATCGTCCATAAAATTTCCCAACACATCATCCATAAATTCCCTCCACACGAACCTCACTCGGACCGACCTATAAGTGGTAAGGTCATTGGGGTCCCAAACTAACATGTATGATGTGAAGCATGCTCTCCTCATCGACCTAATATGCTATGTGCTAACACCAGAATCCACTTGAATTCCTCTGATAATCCAGGCAATCGAAAACTGTACAAACTCGATCAAATCATTA
Organism: Picea engelmannii; assembly: GCA_009831015.1. Taxonomy (NCBI): domain Eukaryota; kingdom Viridiplantae; phylum Streptophyta; class Pinopsida; order Pinales; family Pinaceae; genus Picea; species Picea engelmannii. The sequence goes on along the minus strand of ML827301.1, from coordinate 36,423 downwards.
GAAAACCACTCCTCTGAGCAACCAAACCTAAACAACCCAAGAGTGAAGTCAGGAAAGAAAAAACTGACCATCTCATTTGTATCAGCTGTCGCATTGTCAAATACTTCTGTCCTAGGGTCCCAAGCTAATATCAGAAGGGAACCACCATACCGATGTTGCACCCCTTCGATCATAATTTTCCGACCAACATGCTTAGATTACGCTCTCCACTCTTGAACCCCCAAGCTGAAATCCCTGAGAGTACTAAGATGACTATCTTGGATCCTATCTCGCCAAAGAATCTTAGTGATGTCGAAGCCTAACAATCTGTAGATAGACTCGATCTTGGGTATCGTGGGGGGAAATCCACCTGGCCATATAGAACAAGGCTCAACAATTCCTCTCACAACATCCCCATGATGACACATACTAATCACTAACACGAACCTATCACTCACCCTCATCATCCGAAACAATATATTACTCTGATGAATGTCAGGATCCCACCACCAAATTGGAAGCACATCACTCTCAATGCCTGCTGAAATTTTGGTGAACCAATCCAACAAAGTCCAGATCTCCTCCTGTGCACTCTGCACACGGATCACATTGTCCAAATAAAATACCTCTGAAATGCCCACAATGTCATCTGTCTCATCCAACTGACTCAGGTGAGACTCCCATGTCCAACTGTATATAATGAGGACATCAAATAACAACAATGGATTCCTTTTCTACTTCCCGCAAGACTGAAAAGTGACTAGTGCATTGGTCTACCCCCAGGGTATGACCAAGAGATCATAATGAAATCTGGAAGCACACCTGTGACTATCCTACACTCTAAACCTCATATGATGATATCCCATATGTAGACCGATCATCAAGGGATATGCTCCTCCTTGAGGCTTACCGATCCACCCACCGATCCTAGGTAATCTCAACTCAATGGTATGCTCAAGCACTCTATCAGGAGGTCTCCTTGGAGGAAACACCCCACAACTCCACTGCACACTATCGAGTGCCAATGAATACCCTTGCATACTATGACCTATCACTGAATCGTCATGTACCATCTTGTATCTTGTAGGTTCTACTATATCCATCACTCTATTGATATCGTCTGGACCTGTATCCCAGAGCATGCTCATGTCTATCATATACCAGTCCACCCAATCCATGGATGCATATACTTTCTTGTGGTCTGGTCCACAAAAAATGAGCTCAACTATCTCCTCTATATATAATCCTTGAGCCTTAAGTAGGCTCTCCAACAAAAGTGACTCATGATCCCCACAATGAAAAATAGGCACATGGTCAAAACACTCTGCATCAAACCTCTCCTCAAGCACCTGCAACTCTAAATACTCCTCGTGCGGGATCATCACAAGAGGATCCTCCCTCAAATCATGAGTGCCACTCATGCCCTCATGTGTCACGGTTGCTAAGGATGATGGAGTCTCTGTTGTTGTCAATGATGAAGAGCGTTCCAAACTAAGTTGGTAAAAAAGCTCCTCAACCTCCCTTTCCCTGCCTTCATCGAAATTAAGAGAAGGGTCCCTATCCATGAACAACTGTAAATAATCATATTTCATTTTCTCTAATGACTCTTTGATGATGCAAAATTGGGTACTAGTGACTCCATCTGCAATTCCCTTTTGTTTCTCCTCCAACTGGGTTTTCCACATAAGGTCTTCAGTAAACTAATGAGTACCATTTTCCCTCGTCAACACTTGCACAATTTGCTACTCTATGACCAATAGTTGATTCTCAAATCACACAATGTTATTTCATCAACATGGCATGGACTATCACACAAGGGACCAACTGACACACTAGTTGATATTGTGCAATAGTGTGCCTCATGTGGACTATCCTCCTCATACAAGATTCCTGAATCGTTCCCATCCACCAAATTAACCCCTTCATTTTCATCCTCCATGCATGCATCGACATACCTATCATAAATAGGATGAGATGCTAAATTCATGCCATCATCAACATCATACAAAGGGAAATATGTTGTCTCCTCAACATCAGATGATTGGAACATTTCCTCATGGTCGTCAAAAGTAGGACAATATGTTGCATCCTCATCTTCTCCATCTAGCGCACTAGTGTCATTGGCCTCATCAGTTAGTTCTGATGATGTATCATAGGTTGTTGTTTGGTATTCCTCTATGCACACATCCCTAGGTGCATGCTCATCTAAAAGGTGAACCTGAAGTTTTGACAATCTTTCCTCACACAGGGAGGTCTTTGCTCCACCAACTATCTCATATTTGAATTCCTCTTTCTTCTTCTTCCTCCCAAATAGAGGCTTCAACAACTCAGGATGCGCTAATAATGTTTTCAGATTCTTCTGATAGTTTAGACTCTTTTGATAGTCTAGCATCAATGGAAAAAGTTTTTCCCTAAATTTATCATTATTCATCATCATTGTTTCCCTTAAACACCACTGAAATTTAAGTGTTGGTCACTTAATGATGCAATCTAAAATTAATATCCCCAACAGAGATAGACCTGGTTATTATGTTTACTGTCAAATTATATGGTGTTTCTGGTTGAGTACTTATTGCAAATAGTTTGTCTTGCATATGTTTTTATGTCAAGTACTTTCCACAAACAGTTGTATGAAAATCAAAATATATTTGTTAGACACATTTGAGCACCACAGAAGATAGAAAATTCTTTATGGCAGGGATCTAAACAAAACATTCTTTATTAGTTTTTAAGACAACTACAAACACGCAATAAACAAATGAAAAACTTGAAAGTGGTTCCATGGTCTCTCCTAGTGGATCGAACCCTTTGAAAAACCCTTTCCAAGTCAAGGAAGCGCCTCCAAGTGCCTCGCTGCTCCTCTGGTCTACACAAAACTATCAAATTGAGATTGCAGCCCGCTCAAAATGCCTCATGGTCACCTCTGTCCACTCGATCTACAGTAAAGAGGGAGATGACTCCCTTAGATATTGCAATGGTCTCTCTTGGATGCAAAAAATACCTCTTGGTTTTCTCTAAGACTTCCACATCCCTCACGAACCTGCTGGTCATAGACTCAACCCTCCAAATAAACCCTCAGATGAATCGCTGGCCTCTCCAAGCTCACAATGTCAGGAATAGGGTACTCGTCCCACTTTGAACTTTCATGATTTTGGTTTCCCCAGGAGCCTATGACTCCCCTCCTCCATGTGGCGTTCCAAATCCCTCGTGGCTTCTCTTATAGCTCAAATCCCTTCCTAAAGCCCCGACAACCCGCTAATGGGGCCTACGGTCCTCCTCCTAGTCCCATGACTTAATAAATATGGGTTCACTACCCTCTCTAGTCATCCACAACTCCTTTATGGGATGATGGCTCCCTCTAAGGGACCTTACTCAATGCTTCTACAATCCCTCTCTCCAACAATACGAGACCCACCATGACCTATCAAAGGAACCCACGATCTTCTTTAGTCCACATGGCCTGTTCCTGAATTCCTCATGGGTCTCATAGTTTTTGCTGATGAGTGGGTCGTCCCTCTAACAAACCCCAACAAAACAACAAGCCTCCACAAACCATGTCGGCCTTCCTCTACCCATGCATCTGCAAAAGAAAGGGAAATTGGGCCTCCCTAGGTATCCTAGGATCTCCTTTCAAGCCCACACAGTTTTCCAAGTCACCACGATCTTGCTTAAAAGAGAAATTGGCCCCCAATGTAGCTCCAATATCCTCTTGGGAAGTTCACTGCTCCTCATAACCGTAAACAAACCATGATTGTAGCTCCACTGATTTTCCCCTAAGGATGGTAGGAAAACCAACTCAGATACCATTGTAATATCCCCCATTATATGCTAGATTTGTTGTCCAATATGGTTTTGATTATACTTTTTTTCCAAATACATGTGTTATTAATATGATTGAGGACTTTCTACAAACAGTTTTGCACATAACCCATAGATAGACATTTTTAAAAACATTTTGCATTCAATCTAAATACACTAGAAAATATAAGAGATAATATGGCACTTTATTAATAATGGAATCTTGATCACACAATACAATGTCTAGGGTTGTTGTAGCAGCTGTAACAAATCAACAAACATACAAAATTGAAAACAAAAACCTGATGTAGTGCCTTGATCTCCTCTAGAAAATGGTTCCTTCCCCAATCTATAGAAGGGTTAACTCCAAACCTCAAACCCTCTCTAAGATGATTCCCAAACATAAGATGGAGCTCAAGTGAAGATTCTGGACAAATCTTCCTCCTTTGTCAAGCTAGGGTGGATCTTGCACCACCGAAACTAAACTACAATGGAAGGGTTTTTCCAAAACCCTAATGAAAACATTGGCTTAAAGATCACTCCAAAGAGATCAATCCAAAAACATAATGCAAAAGTGAAGCACTACCCCTCCTTTTATCCTTCTTCCATGCCTTCTAGAACTTTCCCCTTTTGAACTATATCAAATATGACCCTTATTCCCATTTTACTTTCACTTTAAGATTAAAAGTCATTTTAATAATGTTTAAGTAACTTATTAATCTAAAGTTACTTTGTTTCCTTAATGTTAATTTAAAAACATAACATCTCCTAAATAAGTGACATTAGATAACCCCTTTTGACTCCCTTTTTCCTCACTGACAAGACACAAAAGTCATTTCCACTGTATAATAGGGGAACCAAAAAATGGGGACATGACAAGGGGTAAGTGGGTGAGATGCCCAAGAAAATCCAATGATTGGAGTGTTGGTTTATTCTTGAAATAGGGGAGCTTCCCATGTAATAGGTTCTTGACATGTTTTGTTTGTTCATTTGTTTATTGAAGTGTGATCAAGGAGTTGCAAGGATGGAAAATGTACTTGATCTCGAAGAGTGTATCAACTAGAGGAACCCTATAACTTTGTTACTTGGAATTGCATGTTTTAAATGTTATTAGAGGAAGTTGATTTGTGGAGTATTGTCAAGGGTGTTAAGTTTTGAGCTATTATTAGGTTTCTTTTCAATTTACTATATAACAATAACATAGGTAGGATCACTGAGAGAAAAAAAATCACAAGATACACAACATTTATCCCGGAAAACCCTCATGGGGGAGAAAACCCAACAAAAACTTCCTTAATATAGATAGCCAATACAATGCCAAGACAATAAACCAAAACACAAGAGAATATCCAACACTGAGAAATGCGCCTCTCTTTTCCTTATTCTCCCAACTATAGCTACCAAACTTGCGCACTTGATGAGTGAATGAGTGAGTGAGATAATGAGGCACTAGCCTCCTTTATTTATACTAGCTAGAAGGTGTTGGAAAGGTGTCTCTTCACTAGGCAAGGCCGACTTCTCTTCTTAGTGTTTAAAACCACTTTAATTAGGCCCGGGGGTCGACTTCTTAATTTGCATAATATAATTAGGGTTTGACCAATCAACAGAAGGGGATTTGGTCAAGTACAAAGCCCGACATGATCAATCCACAAAAGGGGATTGATCTGATGAATAATAACTCAATAGTAAATAGAATACTCTTTGCAGTTACAATATTTCAACACTCCCCCTTAACAAGAAGAGTATTCTACAACATCATTAGGAGAGAGAGAGAGGGAAATAACATCAACAACATCTGGAACAATGACTGACATATTTACAAATGATCAAAAGTTTTTCTCATCATCAATATCATCATCCACAACAAGGAGCTGGAATGGAATCATCATCCTCTGCATCAACATGGATTAGTATAAAACTAATACATCATCATCATCAATAACAACATGAGGTTGATACAACATCAACAACAACAACATCACAACATGAAGGCTGGAGCATCATCAACATCAACACTTACAATGGAAATCTTCAGCATGAAGCTGACATCACATCAACATCAACACGAAGATGGAAATCTTCAGCACGAGGCTGACATCTCAACAACATCAACACCAAGCTGAAAATCTTCAACACAAGTCTAGAATCTCAACAACATCAACATGAAGTTGGAAATATTCAGCACAAGGCTGGCATCTCAACAAAATCAACACAAAGCTGGAAATATTCAACACAAGGTTGGCATCTCAACAACAACAACACGAAGATGGAAATATTCAGCACAAGGCTGGCATCTCAACAACATCAACACAAAGTTGGCATCACATCAATCTCAACACTAAGCTGGAAATCTTCAGCACGACGCTGTCATCATGTGCAACAAAATGAGGTAGGTGCAACAACATTTTGTGGTACTCTAACAAATCCAAAGGATATGTCCAGGGATGATCAGTCCCCTAGGATATAAAATCCTAACTGAGCTACCCGCTATTGGTCAGGATACCATAGTATCGTCAATACTACTCCCCCTTTCAAGGGAGGTCCTTTCGGACTATACCAAACTTGTCTCGAAAGTATTTAAACTTTACATGAGACAGAGGCTTGGTCTGCAACCTGCTCATCTGTGCCAACATATTGGAGCTTTAAAGCTCCCCTCTACGTCATATCATGAATGAAGTGATACCAGATCTCTATGTGCTTCGACTCATCATGGAACACAACATATTTATACAACTATGGTTATCACATAGGATCACAATGGATTCCATCTCCAAATCAAATAGATATGTCAACAACATCCGAAGCCATATGGATTCACAACTGGCGGAACATGCAGCAGTGTATTCCTCTTCTGCCATGCTGGGAGCAATGCTGTTTGCTCCCTACTCTTCCATGAATTCATGGCTGACCCCAGACTGAAACAACATCCTGAAGTTCTCTTTCTACCAGAAACACTTCCAGCTCAATCTGAATCAATATATCCATACAATCTGAAGTCATGATCTCTAGTATAACAGAGACCAAAATCCAGCACACCCTTAAGGTATCTCATCACATGTTTTGAAACTACAAGGTGAACATGTTTGGTCTCTACCAGATAGTGACTCAAAGGTGTTCACAACAAAACATATATCCAGTTTGGTATTCATCGGATACATCAACGAACCAATAATCTGTCTGTACAAAATAACATCAACCAATTCTAATGAGGTATCTACCAGAAGCTTCAACTTCGTTTCCATGGGTGTGTACATGGATTTACATTCCAACATTTTAAACCTTTTCATTATTTCAAGTGCATACTTCCCTTGGTTAAGGAAGATCTTCTCTGGGCTTTGCCAAACTTCAAGACCTAAGAGATAATGCATTAGGTCTTTCATCAAACTCTGTAGCGAGCTTCTTCTGCAATCTGTGATGAGATTTTCTTCATCTTGTCAAGAATACATCATCTACATATAGTAGCAAAAATATAAGTGGTTCACCATTCATAACCTTGAAGTAAAGGTTAGAATCAACTTTACTCTTGGTAAATCCCAAGCTCGTCAGGAAACTGTCAATTCTTCCATACCAATATCTAGGAGCTTGCTTCAACACGTACATAATTTTCTTCAACCTGTAGACCTGAGTCTTTCTATATTCAACTTCAAACCAAATTTTCTCATTACATTGTACCAATTTGGTACACTTTCTCACCTGCAACTCAATTTGCAAAATCATGTGCTAGCTCTATGTGCTCTTTGCAAAGCACTATCTGTCTCAATGCCTGAGAGTATGTCCTATCCTCTTTCTGCAACTATTCCTTCTGGAACTGGGACTCTACACCTGCAAGTGCTCTAAATATTGAGAATGACTGCTTCATTCTCACCGTGGCTACTAAAATCTATGAGTAACTCCTCTATTCTATCATGACAATAGCTTCATATGAAACTATGAGTGGCTCAATAACTGATACTAAAGGTAGCTCTTCTTCTTTCTGTAACACCCTGTTTCCCCCAGTTTGTAAAAATAACTGGACTGGCCAAGAACTACGGAAAACTCATAAATGTGGATATGTGATGTAATTGGACCTTGAGGAAAAGGTCAATGAATGTGAATAACATTATGAATTTTATTGCAGGACTGCTGAGAGGGGATGTGCAAAAAAAGGAGACCACGATGGCGGTGGAAGGCACCTGGAAAGGTGGCGTTAACTTCCACCGAGAATTAATACCGTATTTGGACTCCACTGGCCCGGAGAACCAAAAGAGACTCGCTGGCCCCGAATTAAATGTCTCGCAGGTTGGTAGGTAGATGGATTAATGAGGGATGGGGAGGTGAAATGCCTATCCGTAAAGCCATCATGACTGACCAACGCGAGGGAAATCGTGCCACATGCAACCTCACAAGAGGATAATGCGTGGGGTGGAAGCGATGGGGGGGCATACATGAGGGGAGAACTCTGGAATTACACAGAGTGAGTGATAGCAGAGAGGAAGGATTGCAACCTTTGCTCTTGGTCACTGGAAAATGGAGACGCAGTCTCACAACATCGTGGTCTCATATCGGGGGTGGCTAGTGGTAAATCTGCTGGGAGTCGCTAAGCCTACGGTGGGGTGGAAACGCGCACCCCTCTCAGCAGTTGCTTGACCCTTGGTGTTATTTCTGATAAGTGTTTTGCCTCTGGCATCTTGAAATATATATATATGTTTATTCTGATAATTATGCTCATAAGCTGGGAGACTGTGAATGATTTCATTATAAGAATGACTGTATGGTGTTTTGATCAGTACTAGTAGTTGTATATTTATGTGGAAAGACTACGTATGGTTTATGTCCTCATGAATCATTATTTACATGCGCACTGATCTAATTTAGACTTCATGTCTGGTTCTCGGATGAACGATACCCTTATCTGCCTCAAATAATACCCTGATTAAATATCCCCATAGAGATACCTTCCTTGGAAAAATCCCATCAAGAACCCGGAAAGTAAATGTGAAGGCGTAAAGCCTTAGTAACCCTGCATGAGGAGAAACGATCCTCTTGAAAACCCGAGATGGCAGCATAAAGATGGAATATCGAATCGATGGATGAGATTTCGTCGGGAGATCTGTGGTCAATCATGACCATCAGATTGGAAGGAGGAGATGGAGTGTTAAGCGCCTTAACCTTGATAGGTGGTGATCGACGGACGAGATTTCGTCGGGGAATCTGTGGTCAGCCACGACCGTTAGATTAGTAGGAGAAAGTAGGGCGTTAAATTTCTTACCACTTTGTTTTCATGTGTCTTCATGGGTAGCGAAGAGTTTAGGACCATAGATCCTGAAGGTCCATGAGAGTATCCAGACCATGGATCTTTCCACGTTCAGGAAGTCGTGGGAGAGCCCACAAGTTAGAAATCTGTCTGAGCTGTTGGATCTCGGATGAAAAACCCAACAACCGTTGGATCTGTCAGGAGTTACCCGAGGGTTAATACCCCAGTGTATAGGGGTGTAAAACCTTGGGATATATCTAATTCATCTGATCAATGGAGGCCACGTGTCGTAAGATCTCCGATTCCGGGAAATCGGGAATCGCGGAATCAAGATTCCCGTTGACAAGAGATCAGGACTTTCCATTGTGGAAACCCTGGGATAGATCTAAGTTGTCCGATCAATGGAGGCCACGTGTTGTAAGATCTCCCATTCTGGGAAATCGAGAATCGCAGAATCGAGATTCCTGTTGACAAGAGATCGGGACTTTCCATTGTGGAAACCCCGGGACAGATCTAAGCCGTCCGATCAACGGAGGCCACGTGTCGTAAGATATCCCATTCTGGGAAATCAGGAATCGCGGAATCAGGATTCCTATTGAAAATAGATCAGGACTTTCCATTGTGTAAACCCCAGGATATATCTAAGCCGTCCGATCAACAGACGCCACGTGTCATAAGATCTCCCATTCTGGGAAATCGAGAATCGTGGAATCAGGATTCCTGTTGACAAGAGTTAGGGATTTCTCCATGGTGAAAACCCTGGGATAGATCTGAGCCCTCAGATTGATGGAGGCCACGTGTCGTGAGATCTCCCCATTTCGGGAAATCAGGAATCGCGAGATCGAGAGTCCTGGCGACAAGGGAATGGGGCTTTCCTGGGTGGAAACCCCAGAGTAGTTGTAGACCGTACGATTTAAGGAGGTGATGTGTTGAGAGATTACCCGTTTCGGGAAATTGGGGATCGGGGATTCGGGAGTTTCGTTGACAAGAACTCGGGCCTTCGCTTTGATAAATCCCAACCCATAATGACGAGACGATAGTAGGTGGCTAAGTCCCAAGGAACAGACAATATTCCTTCGAGAAATCTCAGGGTTTGTAACGACCGTCTGATGTGAGGAAGAGATGCCAGTTTTACGTTGGGGAGCGAATGCACATTAGGGTAAGTAGCGAGCAGATTTGGATGGCCAATGTTTGCCCACCCAGATCTACGGCTGAGGATGCATTCTGGACCCCCATTGACCGATCGCTAGCCCTGTCGGGGTTCAACGGTTGCCAAGTCAAACGACTCGACATCACTATAGCGCCGAGGCACGAAATATGAAAGAGGTACTGCGATCATTTGAACTGTGATCGTGACCCATGATCACATGGGAATGGAGAGAGAGAGAAAGAGCCAGTTTACGCTGGGCCTTCACGGATATCTAGGGGTTTTGATTCGACATAAGACCAGAAAAATCCGATTTAGGTAGTGGGTATGTGACACTTTCATGGAGGTAACTCTATCTGCTAGTGTAGTCATGTCTCCATGGTCCGACCAATGTATTGAACCAATTTCCACTCAATTTTAAATATGGTGATTTCTCCCCCCGCATCTCATATTATATATGAATCATGGTTTTTCTAGTTGTCTTCATGAATACTGGAACTATTTCTCCAATTTCTGGAGTAAGTGTCTTGTCATAGTATTCTCCCTCTTGTTGGGAGAATCCTTTGGACACACATCAGGATTTGTACATTTACAACATGCTTGATCTGTTAGATCAATTTTGCAAATCAATACTGACTTCTCTTCTAGTCTCACGAAAAAATCCATATCCTAGTCTTTCTGACTGGCTTCCTTCTCTGTCACTGAAACAAGGGAATCTTTCCAAGAGATTTCATATCTCCTAGAAGTTTTTGAAGCTATGATCTAGTCTTTTCATGGCATCTGTCTCCTAGTCCTAGAAGTTATCTCTTCATCTGAACCTTTCTGAGATTCAGCTTACTCTCGATTTCTTTTGAGTCTACAAGGTCTTCCTCATCTCTTACAGTGTATGCTTGGTGTTGAATACCAAGTCTAAATAATAAAAGCTGAGTCAGACTTCAAGTGAATTCTGCTTCCTGTCAAGGTGACTTCATTATCATTTGAACAAGTCTACTGTGAGTTCTTGTTCTAATGTTCGGTCATCTTTGGATCCTTCTGATCCTCACAATCAATCTCCATATGAGATACTATGGATTTCAAAAGATAACTTCTTCTTCATCTTCTTTGGTACATGAATGTATATGGTCATGTACATAGTCTTTTTCATGTCTCATCTAATATGCAACCTTCACTATAGCTTCCTCAGGGATATCACTTGTGACCTGAAACAAGGTCAACAAAACAACAAGAAAGAATAATACTCTTTTGATAATAGTAATAAAACAATAGCACAAATAATCGTCACAGTAGCTCCTTTAGAGCTTTCACTTGTAACCTGTCTGAAACAAATATCAAAAGTAAGAAATAAAATACGAAATGAGATCAACACTCTTCTAGTGGTGTGATCAAACATTCATCCAAGGTAACCTAGAACCAACACAAGAAGTTTCTCCTAGAGGATATGTTAGTTGTATCTGGTAAATGATTACATTAAGAATTTATCTCAATATGCTCACATGCTACCAAGTATAATAATTTTCAAAGTCTGCTACCTCAACTATAGTGTTTACTTGTAAAGGGGTAGTTATCAACTTGTCATGTGAAACTTTGAATCTTATCAACTTAATTAATCAAACCTGGAACTTGGAGTCTTGTCCTCAAGAATGAGTGTGTTTCTTTTCTTCCAAGTCTCCTTCAGTCAAGATGAACATTGCTTTCTTCAACCTGTCTTCTGTACTAAGACAATATGCTATCTTCGACAGAAAGTTGGGTTAGAGAATAAACTCTATGATCTCAACTTTAATCCATATAATACCTTGAATTTAATTTTTGACCAAAGGTTAGTATGATGGTCATAGCTTCAACATGAAACCTAGATCAAAATAATGTCATAACAAATATATGCATATCAGAATAATCAAACCTGGGTTGCATTATTCCTATGAATGTGTTGGATCTGAGATCCTTCTGGATATATGGAAAGAGATCCCTTCTTCTGCAAATACCCCTTATAATAATATAGTGAAACATATGTAAGTACATACCTCTGATAGTATCGA
>ML827301.1:4486-16160 GCA_009831015.1 Picea engelmannii | reverse complement strand
TTGGTATGGCTTCTATGATGTGGTTCAGTTTGGTTGATTTGGTTGATGGAGTGAGTAGTACTCTTTTGATTCAGTGGTGACATGATTGTTGTGGTATACTAGTTGTTTATACATGATTGAGATAACATTCATATTGATTTGTTGTGGAGCATGAACAAGCTATTGGAGAGCTTGGATGTGATGTGACTGGATGGTGGTCAGTTTGGACAGTCAGAGATAGAGAGAATAATATATTGGTTGCAGACGATCTGAGATGAACTTGAAGACCAAACCCTAAGAAGCTTAGAAGGTATACACAGGTTGTTGTATACACTTTTTTCATGCATACGCGGGCTGTAGTGAGCTAGAGAGCGTACACACACGGGATGCACTACTGACAGGTCGTATACCTGTTGACAGATTGATATCTATTGAGGATTGTTTCCTCTTCTCAGTTGGTGTTGAGGGTGTAAGCTGAGTCTTTCATTATAGAGCCGGTGCTCTTGCAGAGTTGTACTCTATTTAGTTACTGCTGATAAACCCCAATGATTGTAGTCCGTAATAAAAAGAAAATTGTACATACATCTTGTGTTCATTGTGATGATGAGTTGATGTTGATGTAGTGTTGATATATGTTGATGATATATGTTCACATCTAACTGGTTATAAATGACAACAATGATTAATGAGTAAAAGTTGAATGCTAACTAATGAGTTTTGTGTAAAAGGGAGTTTTGGGAAAAAGAGCCCCACACTCATTCACCCCCCGCCTCTAAGTGTGGTAGGTGTGTCCAACATTAATGACACATACATGATAGCTAGCGACATTACATAATATCTAGCTACTTGATGAATATCATTGGCCTTAGAGATTGACTTTTTCTATAAGAGAAAATATTGGGAAGGAGGAGTTAGTGCTCATAGTATTAAATGAGTTCTTAGCACCTTGGGAAGCCTTTGTGCAAGGTTTCTAGCCTCATGAGGAGATGCTCACCTTTGAGAACCTTTGGGATGATTTCATATGAGATAAGAGACAAGAAGAAGTTGCAGTCATAGGGTGGGGGAGATTAAAACCTAGCCCTCATCAAGGAGGTTAAGAGAGAAGGAAATAAATGATGACGCAAGAGGAGTTGGAGGGTAATTAGGAAGAATAAGATTTTACAAATTAAGGGAAGAAACACTTGAGTCATGTGAAATGATTAAGTGTCACAAGAAGGACCATTATGGATTTCAGTTTCTTGAGAAAAAGAAAGCCAAGAAACAAAAAAAAATAGTTTGCAGGGGATGAATTAGAATCCAAGCTTGAGACAACTTTCCCCATGGTGTCTTTCCACTAACACCATTTATGGTGCATGGTGTTATGTGGAAAATGGAGGAACCATACATATGACCTTCAAAAGAGGCCTTTTTTCAAACTTCAAGAACATAGAGGATGGAATATGTGTGGAGTTGGGTGATGATGCCAAATTTCAAGTTATCGGAATGGAGTTTCTCTCTTTTTGTGTGATTTCAAGTGACAATATCAAGTTGCATGATGTCTTATATGTTCATGGTTCAATTGATATTCTTCTTTCAATGTCTTGAAATGCATATCTAAAGTGTGTTGCTAAGTTTGATGATCAGTGAGCCATCACTAGAGACTACAACCATGAAACTGGTCAAGTTTTAGATAGAGGAGTGTGAGAAGGCGACATTTATAGGGAACTAGAAGATCCAATGAAGCATGATAGTGACACATTGTGTGCGTTGTGGCACAAGCTATTTAGTGACCTATAGTATGAGAATTTTCACTCTTGAAATATATGGTGCAAGGATTGCTAAACTTCAAGGTCAAGAACATTAAGGTGTGCAAGAATTATGTGCTCGACAAGAACGCCATGACTACTTTCCTAAGTAGTGAGTGTAGATTAAGGGAGATTATATATATAATCCATTCAAGTGTGCATGGACCAATATATTCTTGATCTGATGCATTCAAGTGTGCATGGATCAAATGTGCATACATGTGGAATTGGGTGATGATGCTAAATATCAAGTTATCAGAATGGGATTTCTCTCTTTTTTGTGCTTTCAAGTGACAATCTCAAGTTTCATGATGTCTTGTATGTTCATGGTTTAGTTGAGAATATTCTTTCAATGTCTTGCATGAAATATATAAAGTGTCTTGCTGATTTTGATGATCAGTGAACCATTATTAGAGACTACAACCATGAACTTGGTCAAGTTTTAGCTAGAGGAGTGTGGGAAGGAAACATTTATAGGGTGATAAAAGATCTAATGAAGCATTATAGTAACACATTGTGTGTGTTGTGGCACAAGGGGTTTGGTGACCTATAGTATGAGAAATTTCACTCTTGAAAGATATGGTGCAAGAATTTATAAACTTCATGATCGAGAACACCAAGGTGTGCAAGAATTGTGTGCTCAACAAGCATGACATGAATTCTTTCCTAACCAATGAGCATAGATCAAGAGAGATTCTTGATATGATCCATTCAAATGTGCATGGACCAATGTGTTCAACATATTTGACATATAGTTTTGTACTATGTTTTCTTTATTGATGATTCATCCAAAAAAATATAGATTAACTTTACAAAGACCAAGACAAAGTTCTCATTAAATTCATAGAGTTTAAATCCTTTGTAAAGAATTAGATAGATAGGAGGATAAAGGTTCAAATGAAGAATTGGACAGTGGGTAGTGGTCACATAGCAATTCTAGCATGGAGAGTGCGAAGCAATTGAAATATTCAATCACAGATGGATGCATGGGTCTAGGCAATAGACTTGGAGGATAGCAGGTTCTTAAGGATGTTGCGAGGACAACAACAAATTTTAGTGGGGGAGGATGTGAGGTCTTATCCTTGAATGGCTTTGAACATCTCCACCACATGATCATCTCGGTGGTAATTGACCAACACAGATGAACATGACAAAAGGTTGATGGCTAGAAGAGTTAATTTTGGGCACCCTTGCATGATGGAAAGGAACACCATTGACATATCATGTGCCCTTGATTAGACTCCCTACATTGTACACTTTGGTAGCTTGCACTAGTTGGACACACCAAGAGAAGCTTGGAAGGAAACTTGGTGAGGGAATTCAAAGTGGGGGTTATGGAAGATAACCCTATTTGATCTGCAAGCATGATGCAAGATGAACAAGATTAACATAGAGAGGTTGGTTGGATTGGGTACTTGGGATACATGTATACCCAAGGAACTGGGTGGTTCACACTTGGGGGTTGTAATGGACGAAAAAGGTGCCTTTGTGCATAATAATTTGTGGAGCGCAATTGTAGGATGCACTCATTAGGTGCATATCCACCAAGCACACATTTGTAGATAACACATCCATTGGGTGCTCTTGGGTGCACTGTCAGACACACTTTTTGGATGGGGAAGATCAACAAAGAAAGAACCAAAGGAAGCAAGTTGATGGATTGAAATTGGGTCCACCTTAGAGTGAATGGGATTGCAAGTGAAAACAAAGTGTTATATAAAAAGGAGGATGCTTCAAAGGTGTTAAGGCATAAGATGTTAGTCATTAATTCAAGTGTAAAAGAGCTACGTGGTTTGTCCTAAGTTCAGGGTTAGAAAGAGTAGAGAGGATTACACTCACCAAGTGATAAGAATAAGGCAATCCCTCCAGTAGATAGAATTGCACTCGTGGAGTGAGAATACGAATAATAAGACAATCCCAATAGAAATATCCATATAAATAATTTATACAATGGAAGAAAAAATATTTATTTCTCATTTTCTCTTGTTCCATATAGTACAATGATATACAAAAATGGAGAAGAGGATGAGACATGTGTTGGATTACTGAGAGGGGGGGGTGAATCAATAATAGAGCAATTCAATCCTTTTTAACCACAATATGCAAGTGTTATATCAATGTTTAATTATCATCCAATAGTTGCAGAGTAAATAAACAATGAACAAATGAACAATCATACACATACATAGTACACCAGTGTTTTTACGTGGAAAACCAAAGCGGGAGAAAATCACATAATTCTTTTTCTTATATGTATTTAAGAATTACATTCATTGGAAGCACCAACTTTCTTTTTTTTCCAGATGCAACTGGAAGGAGGCTCCAACCCCCTAATTTCTTAGGCTACAACCTGAGGGAAGCTCCAACTCCCCAATTCTCTGGCTACAACCAGAAGGAGGCTACAACCTCCTATGTTCTCCGGCTACAACCGGAAGGTGGCTACAACCACCTGTCCTTTCCCCGTCCAACCTCCCTAATGTATAAGTAGAATGATGGAACCACTGTCAGACTATCACTGTGAGATATACTGCTGTAAACCTGTACGAATCAACTTGTACCATAAACAAGTGCATCAACGATGCACCAACCTGTACCTCAATCTGTAATCAACCTGTGCCATAAACAAGTGCATCAACCATGCACCAACCTGTACCAAACCTGTACCAAACCTGTACCATGAACAAGTGCATCAACCATGCACCAAACCTGTACAAATAACCTACCACAAAAACCTATCCAAACAACCTATCACAACAACCTGTCTCATCAATATTATCAACCAAATCAAATCTACTCACCAAGATCAATCACCAAGACAACTCTCAAATATGTGCATCAACCAAGCATAACACAACAACTCATAATCATCACCAAGATCAATATGTGCTTCTAATAATATACCAATACAAGTATGCTACATCATCCATAAACCATGTGTCAAAAAGACTACTAACAAGTGCCTCAAACCATGTACAAAGTATGTACCAATAATGTATCAACTACTCATCAACTAGGACTCATCAATATGTACCAACATCATCAACTATACACCTCATGTATGTGCCAACTCATCAACTACTTTTCTCAACCATGTACCCAACATGTACCTCAACCAAAAGCCCTCATCAATTTCATCATCCAAATATGATTTGTAACTCTGTAATAGACCTGGCGTATATGATCACATACCTTCAAACCTTCCTTAACTTTAACAACAAGAGACTAGCATTTTCATCAAACTATTCTTTAGTCTCACATGACTAGTTTTGTATTAGTCAACAACCCTAACTTGAAATAATCATAACTATGTACCTGTAATGAAAAAAGTATGAAAATAGTATACAATATTCTTCAGTGTGTTTTATACAATTCCTCCAGGTGTCACTACTTGGAACCTCTCAGAAAAGGAGTTATAGAAAAAATGACATACCTTGTTGAATTCTGAATTTTTCTAGTGAGTGAACTTGTAGAGCGTGCCCCGCACAAAATATTTGTTGTATGGATATGAAAATTTAAAAAATAATACTACATACTGTACTCTAACCAAAAATTTTGGTATTACTTACTTTGGATATTTTATGAAGAAGTTATGACATTTTTACCCAAAACACCTGTTTTAGACTAGTTTCAAGACTAGCCACAAACCCTATTTTCCATGGAGTGTAACTCCAAAACTACAACGAACCACAAGTGGAAATTTGTACCACAGATACTTGGATATGTTTTCTCAATGTCCTATCAATATCATGGTTTTAATCATTCTAGAAAATTTTTTATTGTGAAAATGGTTAGATGACCTGTAAATAACATACCTTAGAAAGCATCATCAAAATAATTTATCCTCCCTTGAATTTCAGCCTTCTTTACTTCACCTTCTCTCTGAAATTCAGCTTAGATGTCCTTTGGTTAGCTCAGTTACATGTATATATTCAATATTCTCAAGTGTGATATGAAATGAGAGAGCCTTGCCTCTTATTTATGCTTTCATGTAGATTCCTCAAGGGGTTACCTTTTAACCATCTTAACCCACTTTCCTTATTTTAGGGTTAACCAACTTCTAAACACTTATCCAATTAGTAATTTATCCATTAAATTTATTATTTAAATAATTTATTTTGTATCCACTTTGACTTATATTACACTCATCACTTCACTTTACCTCAAGGGGTTACCTTCTAACCATCTTAAACCATTTTCCTTATTTTAGGGCTAACCCACTTCTAGCCACTTGTCATCTTAGTAATTTCTCCATTAACTTTATTATTTAAATAATTTATTTTGTATTCACTTTGAATTATAGTACACTCATCACTTCAATTTATTATTTACCTTCTTAAAATATCTTAAACCACTTTGACTACTTTGACCTTTTGGGGCTTCTAGATGACTCATGAGGGTTCTCCAACTTCACATGGCCATAACTCTCTAACCGTGAGGAGTTATGTGACGTTCCACATACCACTGGAAATGGAATGACATGTAATATCCATATAGAATAGTATTACTTGCAAATATATCAAAACTCATACCGTTATCCATAAAAAAAACTTGGCTCCATTACCCAAACCTAGGTTCTCCAACTTCACCTGGCCATAACTCTCTAACCGTGAGGAGTTATGTGACATTCCACATACCATCGGAAATGGAATGACATGTATTATCCATATAGAATAGTCTTACCTTCAAATATATTAAAACTCATACCATTATACATGAAACAACCTTGGGTCCATTACCCAAACCTTTGTGCTACCAGAATTCACTACCAGACTTTCTCCAAGGGTTGACATCAATCCACAATATCAATATCCAATGATTGACATCAATGAAAACCAACAATACAAACCAAATATCCATCAACCTAAGCAAACTATCTGACAATATCCCCTTTTGGCATTGATGGCAACACTTAGTCATGATAACATTCATGCTTATACTCCTCATCAATGTTTCTATCTCTCCCTCTTTGACATAAATGGAAAAGGGTATTTCCCTTTGGGTTTGTTCCCCCTGGATGGACTCTCCTGGGGGCTGCTCCCCCTGTCTACATGCCTTTGATTTTTCTTTTTGTTTATAATCCTCTGATTACTCCCTCTCCCTTCATATCAATAATATCTCCCCCTTTGACAAAGAGTATCACTCTGAAGTCATATCGCTCATTCTTCCCTTGTGACAATCGTTCCCCTTGGAAACATGACTCTATGCTCTCTCTCCAAGCATTTACCTTTGCATATGATAAATATCTCCCCCTTTGTCCTATTTATGGTGTTTCCTAGTGTACATATAAGATATATAAGACACGCATTCAAAAAAATTCATTTTAGAGTAGAAATTACTCCTAGTCTCTGGCGAAGATACTCAAGGGCTTCCCGTGGAAGCGATTTTGTAAATATGTATGCCACTTGTTCTTTTGTTCCCACATATTCAACTCTGATTTTCTTCTTTGCAACCTGTTCCCGTAGAAAGTGATACTTGATTGGAATGTGCTTCATCTTGGAGTGCATCACCGGGTTCTTTGAGATAGTGACGACGCTTGTATTATCACAATAGATTGGAATGGGCTCATCATACTCAACTTGTATATCTGTCAAAGTTTGTTTCATACATAGAACCTATGTACAACATGCTTATGCTGCAATATACTCTGCCTTGACTGTAGATAAGGATATTGATGATTATTTCTTGCTTACCCAAGATACTAAATACTCACCCAAGTAGAACGTTTCTCCACTGGTGTTTTGTCAATCATCAATGCAACCTTCCCAATCTGCATCTGTGTAGGCAATAAGTGATAGATCCTTTCCTTTTGTATACCATAATCCAAACTCTTATGTTCCTTTGAGATATCTGAAAATCCTCTTCACTGCTAATACATGTGATTCCTTTAGTGTTGCTTGAAATCGTGCCACCTATCCAACTTCCTGCATTACATATGGTTTGGATGCTGTCACATATAGTAAGCTACCAATCATTGACCTGTATTGCCTCTGATTTGTAGACTTTGAATCATCATCTTTGCTCAACTTTCAACTGGTTTGCATATGAGTGGTATCTGGTTTGCAATCTTCCATTCCAAACCTCTTTAGCATTTATCTGATATACTTAGTTTGAGAAATAAAAATTCCTTGGTTTCTTTGACATATCTGAAGACCCAAAAAGAAGGATAGTTCTCCAAGTAATGACATTTAAAATTCATTATGCACATCCTTTTCAAATTTCAGGTTTAACCTGTCATCGGTACTTCCAAAACAATATCATCAACATAAATTTCAATTAATAAAATATTACCTTGAGTTACCTTGATGTAGAGGTTGTTGTATGTTCTTCCTTTCCATAGTTCGTAGGGATTTTTGTCATTGTTGTTTCTGAGCATTACTCTGTTTTGAATGTGAACTAATGTATGCACTACATGTGTCCAAAAAATGTCTGTCAATTTGGAATCCATTAGCATTGTTCGAGCCATTTCCTATGTAATTATCATCCATTATGATAATGTTCCTTTGTCTCTGAACCACTCTTTGAACCAATATATGAATCCATGCTCTCGTCCACTATCATATATCTTTCCAAACCTACTAAGTTTTCTTACGAATCCATATCTATCCATACTGTCCAAGACTCTACTTGTGCAACTATCCATAATGATGACCCATTTATCACTATACTATCATGAAGTCTTGATTAATCTATCAAACTGTACTTCTGCTAACTGACTGCTTTGAATCTGTCTTCTCAAACTCTGCAAGCTGCTCGAAGAATGGTTCTTTGGTCTGTCACGGCTATCGCATAGACTCCCCCTGTCTAATATTCATATTACTTGGGAGTCTCTAAGCCGAATGGCTCAGAACAATTCCTGCTCTGATGTGTATTCATCATCATCTTCATTGGTAGATTAATCATCTCTCTGAGCTTTGACTTTTTTCTTTCTGTCTGTGGATTCATCTTTCACTAAAATGTCTGAAAGTACAATATCTTGAACCTGTTCCTTATTTACCCGTCCTTCTTTTCTTTCAGTTATTTTCCAAACCTTTCTATATCCGACATCTTTCTTTTTCTCTGTAGAATTTTCTTCATCTCATTTTATTGCCAATCTTGTGATCTCTGGGACCTGGTCTTTGTTCACCTATTCTTCGTGTTTTCTTATCCATACTTTCTTATATCTGATATCAATGTTCTCTTTCATGGAAGTATCGATCATGCTTCTACAATCAATAGCTATGTGTCCATAGTTATGACATTTGTAACATTCAATGTTACGTGGGGCCACATATGCACTTCTTGCTTGAATATTTCTTTTATAATCCCTGCAATTTGCAACCTTATGTCCAAAATTAGTACAATAAAAACAATGACCATAAAATAAATTTGCATACCTGGGAGTGAATGATATTCTTTGTGGTGTATTCCTTTTGAATTTCTACCTTGACTGATCATGATCATGATTGAAGCTTCTTTGTGGTTTGAACATGAATGGTCTTCTTGAAGATGTATCTTCAATAGTTTTCTTAGATTCTCTTTGACCGTGATTCCTTCCTTTGAGTACTTCTGCATAACTCTTTCTATTTTCTTCATTTTTCTTTTCTAGCAACCTTGAGTGATTCTCTTGATTCTCTATAACTGATGTGGATGTTTATGTCTCTTCAACATTCTTGTTGAGCTTGATGACTTTGACTCTTAGTGTGACAACTTATTCTTCAAGTTTCTCAACCTCTTCTTCTTTCTTCATTATCCGAGACTTCATGACCTCTTCCATTCTCTTTTCTTCTTCAAGTTGGATTTTCAATGTAATTATTTCTTCTTCGAGTCTTCTCTCTTCTTGACCAAACTCTTCCTCAAGTTGGTTTAAGTCATCGGTTCTTTCCTTGAGATGATCTGTCAGTATCTTTTCTCTCTTTTCTACTTCTTCCTTTTGTGTTGTTATTTTGGCTTCTAAACATTGCTTTTGTTATTCTAGAGTTTCTTCAATTCTTCTGGCCTCTTCTAGCTGTGTTCTTAAATTATTGATGACCTGTTGAGCTTTTTCAGAACCTTGAACACTTTCCTTTTGCTTCATTAATTCTTTCTTGGATGACTTGTTTAATTCTCTTTCTTTCTTTAGATATTCAACTGCACTGATCAATTTTTCTCTGTAATCAACTTCTGCTTCTTCATACTCTTCCTCTTCTAAATTTGTCTGACATGATGAACATCTTTCTTCTTGTTCTGTACCTTCATCTTCTTTGGAATTTTATGATTCTGTGATGGGTGAAGAATATACATTATGTAACTTACCCAAAGTTAAATGGTTGATGAACATTTACCAACCTTTTCTCTTACTGGATTAGGTAATCCTTCCCATATGAAATCCATTGCTATTTTTTTATTCTTGTTCAATTCCTCCTTGGCTACAGTCTTTTCCCTTTTTGAACTATCATATCCTGTAACAACTGATAGCCAAATATAATGTCCCTGTGCCTGTAAAAATACTTTCGTCCTTATGCTCCACATATCATACTTTAAACCATTCTGACCATTAAACATTGGTATTCCATTCTTAGAATAATACATGATCTCCTTCCATTGGTTAAACTGTTTCCTGAAGGAACTAGCTCTGATACCAATTGTTGGATTACTGAGAGGGGGGGTGAATCAGTAATAGAGTAATTCAATCCTTTTAACCACAATATGCAAGTGTTATATCAATGTATCATTATCATCCAATAATTGCATAGTAAATAAACAATGAACAAATGAGAAATCATACACATACACAATACACCAGTGTTTTTACGTGGAAACCCAAAGCATGAGAAAACCATAGAATGATTTTTCTTATATGTATTTAAGAATTGAATTCATTGGAAGCACAAACTTCCTTTGTTTTCCATCTGCAACTGGAAGGAGGCTCCAACCCCCTAATTTCTTAGGCTACAACCTAAGGGAAGCTCAAAATCCCCAATTCTCTGGCTAGAACCAGAAGGAGGCTACAACCTCCTATGTTCTCCAGCTACAACTGGAGGGTGGCTACAACCACATTTCCTTGCCCCGTCCAACCTCCTTGGCGTATAAGTATAATGATGGAACCAGTTTCACACTATCACTGTGAGATATACTGCTGTAAGCCTGTAACAATCAACTTGTAATCAACCTGTACCATAAACAAGTGCATCAACCATGCACCAACCTGTACCTCAATTTGTAATCAAACTGTACCATAAACAAGTGCACCAAACTGTACCTCAATCTGTAATCAACCTGTACCATAAAAAAATGCATCAATCATGCACCAACCTGTACCAAACCTGTACCATGAACAAGTGCATCAACCATGAACCAAACCTGTACAAATAACCTGTCACAACAACTTGTCCAAACAACCTATCACAACAACTTGTCTCATCAATCTTATCAACCAAATGATATCTACTCACCAAGATCAATCACCAAGAAAATTCTCAAAGATGTGAATCAACCAAGCATAACACAACAACTCATAATCATCACCAAGATCAATACGTGCTTCTAATAATATACCAATACAAGTATGCTACAACATCCATAAACCATGTGTCAACAATACTACTAACAAGTGCCTCCAACCATGTACAAAGTATGTACCAATCATGTATCAACTACTCATCAACTAGGACTCATCAATATGTACCAACATCATCAAGTATGTGCCAACTCATCAACTACTTGTCTCAACCATGCACCCAACATGTACCTCAACCAAAAGCCCTCATCAATTTCATCATCCAAATACAATTTGTAACTCTGTAATAGACCTGGTGTATATGATCACATACCTACAAACCTTCCTTAACTTTAACAACAATAGACTATCATTTTCATCAAACTTTTCTTTAGTCTCACATGACTAGTTTTGGATTAGTCAACAACCCTAACTTGAAATAATCATAACTATGTAC